>JAODAF010089665.1:0-10957 GCA_027574765.1 Molpadia intermedia | reverse complement strand
TATCTGAACATTGAAACATAGTCACCACTGCTCCAATACTGGGTTATCCTGATGAGACTGGCTTGTATATCCTGGATACCGATGTCTGTGATGTGGGCATTGGAAGTGTTCTTTCACAACGTAGGGAAAGAACTTAAGCTCGGTGGAACTTTATCGATAACACCTACTAGACTAAATAAATAATGGGAGGGTGGTGAATGAGAGACCTTTCATTTCCGGCCCCTGTAATTTGTTATGCATTGAACAAAATTATGCCTACTCCCCTGATGGAAATTACCTTCAAAATTTAAACCCAGATAATAATCGATACATTCTTGTCTCTTATTAGTAATATTATGTCTGACCAGTACAAAACAGAATATATGCAAGGTGTGCCGAAAACGCTACACCAACATCCCTGAGCTGGAACGCCAAACACAAGAGAAACACTGTGATTATGGTAGCGACAAAAGAGTCGACATGGACACACATGCACGGAGCCAGCACACACAAAGAACGGACAAAAAGGGAAGAAGGCCAAGTTAGACTCTACCGCCAGTAAATGGAACTACCTGCAAAGACATTGTCAATGACTTCTGACCAGTCCGGAATAGAGGCCAGAACCACCCAAGACCTCAACAAAGATTGATCACGTTCTCCCACGGAACAAAGATGATTGGGTCACCCACGATAGATCTAGATGATGTTTCATTAGACCGATAACCACGTGTCACAGAGGTGGCCAGAGACATCTAACCCTATACCCTGTAAGGCGGGCAAGACGGGATGCCGATATCCAGGAAACGGATGAGCCGGGACTTTGAGAATGCGTGTCAACGGTGGGGTAATGCCCAATGGTAGAATTTTCATCACTATCTAGAACAGGGTTGTCCAACCCACGGCCCGCGGGCCACAGTCCGGCCCGCCGAGGGTTTCCGTCTGGCCCGCCAAAGATGCCCCACAGATTTTTGAAAATTTAGATTTTTTTTTTATTTTTTATTTTTTTAAGTTATATATTATTCAAATAATTAATCATTCGAAACAACAAAAGAGCTGCTGCTGCTACTACAAACGATATCAGGTTATGCATGAAATGAGCGTGGACAACAAACAGTTAGGATATTTATTCACGGCGTGGGCTATTAAACGCGACATGCACTGACTTCACGATCTACCGACAACGATATTATGCTCCAGCCGACCGCAGTACTGGTATGAGTCATCGCAGCTGTGTGTATTGTAGTTGTACTTTTCTGTGTGGAATTACACACAGTTATAATCTATCGGTCATCGGATCACTGTACTGATTGTAACAAAATAAAAATGGCTGAGAAGAAACGGAAAATAGACAGTGAATGTCGGGTTTTCAAGGACTCCTGGACAAATGATTACTTCGTCTTGGAAAGTAGCGGGAATATCACATGCCTCATATGTCAAGAGAGGATAGCAGTTGTCAAGGAATACAATGTCAAACGGCATTACAATACGAAACATTCCAGCAAGTATGACGGTATCACAGGACAGCTAAGGATTGACCGAGTCAATAAACTGAAACAAGGTATCGCAGGTCAGCAGTCTTTTTTCAAAGTTGGTCAAGAAAATTCTCAAAATGCAACGAAACTCAGTTTCATGATAAGCGAAGCCATAGCCAAAAAGGGTAAGCCACTCTCTGACGGGGAATTTATCAAACAATGTCTCGGAATATTTGCGTCAGTAACATGCCCTGACAAACAATCTATCGTTGACAGGACCAGCCTGTCTCATCAAACTGTGGCAAGAAGGGTAGACGATTTGGCAGCAAACATTGAAAAAACACTCTCGGAACGACTCATGGACTGCCAGTACTACAGTCTGGCCCTAGACGAGAGCACGGACATCAGCGATACAGCGCAGCTAGCTATTTTCGTTAGGGGTGTGAATCAGAACTTTGAGGTAGTAGAGGAGCTGCTCGATCTCCGTCCAATGAAGGGAACGACTAAAGGTGAGGACATATTCAATGAGGTCAAAGGCGCTATGGATAAATTCAAACTAGCAGATGAGAAGCTGGTTGGTTTGACAACTGATGGAGCACCAGCACTGACAGGCAAGCGTAGTGGATTCGTCACTTTGATGAAGAACGCATCAGTGCACGAAATAATAACATATCATTGCATCATTCACCAGGAACAGTTATGTGCCAAAATAATGGAGATGAATAATGTCATGGAGACAGTTGTCTCCACTGTGAACTTCATAAGGGCGCGAGGTCTTAATCACCGACAATTCAAGGCATTCCTTGAGGAAGTGGGTGCAGACTCTGATGATGTCATCTACTTCAGTAACGTCCGTTGGTTGAGTAAGGCTGCCACCTTAGGTAGATTCTGGCGACTTCTTGATGAGATCAAACACTTCATGGAAAGCAAGGACAAGGACATCGCCATCATGGATGACGGGGCATGGTTGAATGATCTGGCATTCCTTGTCGACATAACTAGGCACCTATCTGATCTCAACCTCAAGTTGCAAGGGAAGGATCAGCTTGTGCACAAACTGTTCGGACACATCCAGGCCTTCACACAGAAACTCACCCTGTTTGAAGGACACTTTTCGCAGAGGAAATGTGTGCACTTCCCAACCCTTGGAACCAGACCTGATGCTTCACTTGACTACTTGAAGTATGAGCAGATGATAAATCGTCTCAGTGGAGAGTTCGATCGCAGATTCCAGGATTTCAAGGGTCATGTAGCAGAGATGAGAGTTTTCGCTGACCCATTCACTTGTGATGTGAATGCTGCACCCGACCAATATCAACTTGAACTCATTGAGGTTCGAAATGACGAGGACCTGAAGAGAGGGTTCACAGATTTGCACGGGGATGTCGCAGCATTCTATGGCCGATATATTTCATCCGCCAGTCACCCGAACCTCCATACGTGTGCGCTTCGCTTCCTGTCACTGTTCGGCAGTACCTACTGTTGCGAGCAACTGTTCTCCAGATTGAAGGACGTCAAAACCAAAACTCGGTCACTACTATCCGATAACCATCTGACAGGCATTCTACGCATTGGGACCACAAAGGTTGATGCAGATATTGACTTCCTGTGTAAACAGAAGCAGTGCCAAATATCCCACTGAGCTCCCTCTTTGGGTTGAGGTAAATGATTTTATGTGGAATCGGTGCGCAGTGATCACGGTTCGTTGCCTTGGGCTTCGAACACACAAGGAATGAGCAATGCCAAGCTGGGTTATACGGGGGCTATGGGGCTCCATCTCTACCCCTTCACCCTCCTTCCGACTAACAAATCCTCCGAACTCCCCCAAATCCTTTCCATGGAATGCATATCAATATGTGAAAATATAAAATCCTCAGAGTAGGTTTTCCATGGAATGCATTTGAATACGTGAAAACTATGAATCCCCCAAAATAAGACAATAGTTTAACGCAGTTTAGCAGCTGGGAGAGGCCTTTTCCGGTGATCTGAGGGTTCCTAATTTTAGAAAATTTTCTTGTACGCTTCGCGCCAACCCATGCTGGCGCTACGCTTAGATCGTCACATCCATCAGGCCCCCTCCTTCTTCATTTACTTCTCATGTGGCCCACCTCTACAAAAGGTTGGACAACCCTGATCTAGAAGTTCGGCCGTTTCGCATCCTATTTAATTAAGATCAGTTGCATGTTCATTTAATGTCGGGATTCGACAAGTTGTAATTATTTTCTGTACAATACCATATTAATTGATGTGTTTTAGATTATCATTATCATAAAGATTGAGGTGAATCCAATCTGTTTGATATTTGTTTGTATTATGTTGAACCTGAGCTAATTCTGGTCCTGTCTGGTTGGTTCAAAGGGTGTCCTACTGTGAGATGACCTCTCCATGAGGATGTAACTGTTATTGACATTACTTGGCTTGAGGCCGTGTTTTTTTTGGTTTGAATAAATTGACAAAATGGGAATAACAACTCCCGTGGTTCTCTGATGCTGGTCTTAACGAGGAGGCTTACTCTATACTTCATTCGGCAACTCTGTCGCCTTTTAAATGGTGTCAGAAGTGGGATGATGAGCTGTCCCGGAAGAATCTAAAAGTCCCATAAGAAGATCTAGCTGAGCTTCAGGGGAATTCACCATGTTGTTACCAGGCGTTCCAGAGACCTCTGTGAATACGAGCAGTGGCATCTCCAGCAACCAGTTTGAATTGCTGGTCCTGCACATGAATAACTGACATGTCTTTCTAAGGATAAGAAGGTTGATTTTGGCGAGATAAAGAAAGCATTAGAACTTTGCTTTACGGCAACTGAGATGGCTCAGAGTGTCAGTCATAACCGACAGCATCTTGAGACTAAGAAGGTAAATGCTGCAGCCACAACAGAAGAGGGTGAGGCACTGGCAAAACTTAAATACCGTCCTCTGTGAGACCAATTTTCCAGAGGAGCTGTACTTGTTCCAGGATTGTGGTTAGGGAGGTCATTGCCGATGAGGTATCGGCTCCATGTGAGACAAAATGCCATGGTAGAGAATATTCAGAATAATATGATGTGCAATCAAGAAAGCGAAAGGATGAAGCTGGCTCATCAACTTTGCAAAAAGCCAAAAGGGTCCATCAAATGCAGCTATCACAGATGGTTGACATGACAGCGAAATGACCCATGTGCAAATTGAGCCAACGAGAAGCTTGCAGAAATGGTTGTATTAGATTTGCAATCATTCTCTATTGTTTCAAGCGTGGGATTTCAGAGATTTTGTCAAGTTACTTATCTCTGAAATGGAAGATGAATAAAGATCAGGTAGTCACCATTGAGGGACAATGCCACTAATGTCATAGCTGGACTGAACCTGACAATTAGGGTTGTTTTATACACACCCTCCAGCTAGTTATATCCATGATGGCATAACAACTCAGAGATCAGTGAATGATATGTTGGCTATTTCTCGTCGAATTGCTGGTCATATCAAGCATTCTCCCCTGGCACACCACCGTTTAAAGGGTTTGCAGGAGAAGCATGCTCTCCCTGAAAACCGTATAATTTAGGATCTTGCCACTCATTGGAACAGTTCATACTACATGCTGAAGCGCATTTAGGAGCAGAAAAATGCAGAAAAGTGGAGTATGGGAGCCTTTACGACCTGCCTGTGATGACGGCTAATCAGTGGACACTCGCGGGAAAGTTGGTTTGAAGTCCATAGCGATTTGATGAACAAATGCGCACGGCCTCGTTGTCCTCGGCTTGTACTTCGATGGTGATACCATATGTATCTCTGTTGCAACGTTCCCTCGACAAACACTGACCAAGGTATTCAAACGTTGACAATGGCCAGTCACTGAAGCACCGATTCTCCAACATAGAAAGCAACAAACTTTTAGTGTTGTATACACTTCCCCCTACACTCGGTTTTCAATACTTGGCAATTTCGCAAATTTTGCCAATGCCAGTGTGGTGTTAATCGGCCCGATGCCGATTAGCAAACCGATCATCGGTAAAACACAGTACACTAGATTAGTGGAGATGGTATGTGGGTCAGGAAAAGACTACATCTTTTGAATTTCACACTTTCTATTGAAACTAGGTCATTCAATGCAGGTACCCACATACTATAGTCATTTTTAAAGTGCATGGAAAGTATGCCATTCTATCAGAAGTTCTTAAACCAATGATACATGTAGATGAGATCAAAGACATGGTGTATGATTTACACATTTTCAAGTTGCAATAGTTTCTTGCTGGAGATATAAAAATTTCTGAACATGGTAATGGGAATTGGTGCATGCTGTTTGTGGTGCATGTGTTCTATAACTGAGAGGGATGACACTGCTAAAATATCGTCTATGAGGTAAACAGGCAAGAACCACTGTAAAGCTGTGTTTACATTACACAATTTTTTAACAAATCTGTTGCATGGATCGTCGTGCCCACTACACACGTGTCGTGTAAACAGGCTTTCAAATAATCTTTTGGAACGCGTATCTTGTCGTGCGAAGTTAAAGCATTTATACACCGGGACGCATTCGCGTGACAAGTTGAAGCCTTCAACGTAATTGATCAAATCATCGAGTACCTTCTTACTTAACTATTGATGAACTGTTGAACAAGCTGCAGTCATGGGACCAGATATAATTGTTTCGGTGGGTGCAGTAATTTTTTTCAAACTTCGCCAGAAAAGAAAAGAGAGAAGGCAGCGAAAATAAAGAACATGTGTAAAGCCAAGGCTTTTGCGAAAAATGGAATATGGAGCATTTAATAAGTGAATTAAAGACAGAGGAGCCACGACGGTTGCTTAACTTTTTGCGGGTGGAGGACCCCGTGTTCCAAGGAAATCTTGAAAGTGTGGAACCGCATATCAAGAAGACGAATACGACAATGAGGAACGCAATATCTGACGCAGAAAGATTAGCGATAATGCTACGATACCTCCCAACAGATAAGTAGCTTATATGACATTATTATTTTTATCTTTCTCAAAGAGCACAAACTAATGTGATGGTAGGAATGGCCGTATTTTACGTAGGGGAGCGTGTAACAAATTGCCCCAACAGTAAACACATGCATTGTATAAACAACTTACCCCATATATTCACAATGTAAAACTATGTAAACATATGATATGCCTTGTAGTACAAGACACATAGTAGCATTGCCATAGGCCTATATATTCATTGTTTATTATTTTGTAGGTTTTGATCATGCCTCAGATTTTATACAAAAGAAAGACTCCAAGAGGATCTACTCCCATAGACGTTATGGAGGCACACAAAGCACCAGCAGTGAGACACAAGAAGGGTAGGGCTAACAGTTTCAGCCCAAAAAACCAAAGAAGATGACTGGAAGTGTTTGTTATGCAGTGACACATATTCAAACTCTTTACCAGGTGAAGGAAGAGTGGGTGGAATGTGCTCGTTGTTCTGGATGGGCACACACAGAGTGTACAGAAGGGGTAACAGATGGCTACATTGCAGTGAACACTGCAGTAGGCATATCACTAATAATGATGATTAGAGACAGAAAAAGTCATTCACATGTGAAATAAGCGAATATCTTTCAAGCACTTGAATCGTTCCATATGTTGCTATTTTCATTTCATAGTTCATGTTATTATCATTGTAAATATGTTTTAATTGTTAAGCTAATATTAGTAGGCCTGTAACTGTTGAACTAATATTTTGGTCATTGCCATATGTGGGGATGGGATTTTGATGGAGAGTGATTCACTACTTTGTAAAGGATACCATGAACATGATCACTCAAACCCACATCTGGTCCTATTATGTCGGTCACAAGTAGTCTACCAAAAGAAATCATGATAGAAATTACATGTATGTTAGTAGTTTGGTCTGTGTCAATATTTGAGGAGGTAGGCCTATAAGTGTAATTTGAATAATCAAAGTATAGGCTACCATGATCATCACCAACCTCACCCCTGACTCAATATGCTCCATTCATAAATACCTTTATCAGTTTCCTGCATTCTGATTGGTCAAAATGAATTGAACCCCAGTATCGATTCACAATCGAGACTGGCTATAACTATGTTGGAAGAAAAGTTTAATAATCGACACTAAGCCATTTACCAGGGGTGGGTAACTGTAACAAGATAATTAGAGTCTAAAATTTAAGTTTTCACTGTATTCAAAAAGTTAGTGACTAATCAATTAATTAATTTCTCATGCAACAGACAGCTGGAAAATCGGCAGCTACGTTGCAGATTATAACCAGATCCATTGTGGTCTCTGTTCAATCAGCTGTATTGGGGGCGACCTTCATACTTTTCAATGGTGAAGCTATCTCTCAATATCAAAGTTGGCTTGGTATCCCAGCTAACAGTGGCTCAGTGTCGATTGGCAGATTGTCAGCTCTCTCTGTATTTAGTTTATTCATTGTCATTTGTCTCAGTGTAGTATATCAATGATTAAGTATATTATTACTCATAGATAGTTTACTGCAGTAATAAATCAAATGAATTGTGCCTTTGTACATAATATATGTTTGTTATGTAAAGTTACTTTATTATTCATCTATAGCTCTATATCTCTCCTTAATTACAAATGTATTTGATTGAAATTAAAGTTTTTATGTTATTCATAAAACTTAGTAGGTTTTATGATTTTTGTAAAACCTTCTTTGTAATTACAATGGAAATGTATCCAATTTTTTTTTTTTGTTATTGGTAAAAATTTATTTGCCCGTCTGTGCTAGCACAGAGAGAGGACTGGTGAGTGGCATATTAGGCACAGTGTAATAGTACCATGTCATTGGAACTATGGAATAGTGACTGTCATTTCATCAGTTACATAGGACAAATTGCTTGATGTGATTGGCTAACACACACAAAGATATCCCATATAATGGGAATAGAAGCTGTTTACCTATGTACCAGTTTAGGTGAAATATTATCATTATAAATTCTAGAATTACAAAAGTAGTCATTCAAAGTGACACATTATATATAACTCTAGGATATAAGTTTCCTAATTAAATGTCAATATTTAATTTTCTAAGAATAATAGTAACATAGTATGTTCCATGTGAACATGGTTGGCAGGTCGCACCCTTAGTTTCTAGGCAAATAAGTGAGTGCAGAGCGTGGATTTAACGTAATGTTTTAATTGGCAAAAGTTGCCCAGGGAATCTTTGGTGCAGATTAGGACCACCCATGTTTCTACATAGGAATACATCATTGTAATAATGAAATCAATGTACTTCTCTCACCAGTGTTGTGTTTATTCTGCCAATGTATGTGAAATGACCTAGGGAATTGAGGTGGCTTGAGTTCCTGCTATGAGGGTGGTCCCCCAGGAAGGCATTGAAGACCCTCCCCCACCATATCAATTTATCCAGAAAGATATGATTTCTTTACCCTTGAATATTTCAGTCAATGGAGTATTGAGATATGAAAACACGTAAAAGTAAAAACTTGTACCAGTTTTTTTACATGAATACTACCTCATGCCTATCACTCATTTTGAATACATTTGCTCAAAACAGAAAGAAAAAAATAGCAGCCACCTTTCTTCCTTTCATTATCAGGAGCACCCTAGGGGGTATTAGTTGAAATGAAACTAAAATAACAATTTATTTATAACTATGTACAGTAAAGTTGCTTTTAAACATATTTTTCATGTCTTCAAGTTTCCTTAGGTTAAAATCTTTTCAACTTTGCTCCAGGTTCATGTATTTGGATACTTTTGTCTTTAGATTATTATGAAAGGCATCTGAGGGAGTATTTGTTGAAATGATAGTAAATGTTGTTATAACAATGTACAGTAAAGTTGCTTAACCACAGTGACATTTTTCATTTCTTAAATACTTTTGGTTTTAGAATATTGAGAGATATTTGAGGGGGAATTTGTTGAAATGAAATGGCAGAAGGGTCTTTATATAGTAGGTCAGATGATGACTTACAGTGCTTTGTGCATTCAACTAACTGCTTTTAATTTATATTTAGGGGGGTCCAATTGCATAACAAGAAGGATATTCCTGATAGTGACATAGCTCACATATTGTGACACCTTAATGAAAGACCCAGCATATATGTTCAAGGGAGAATTTTCAAATTTTATGAAAATTGGCCAATTATGAACATGGCTCTCTGCTTAATGGATCTATGAGACCATTTCGGACTTGTCACATGATTAAACATCCTTAGCTAGGCTTGTATAATGTTAGAAGTTGTATATATATTTTTTATGATTATATAGCTTCCTATCAGTATCATATTCTGTAAATATTATAGATAAAAAAATATTTTCTAGGTGATCAAATCCATGTGATTATTAAAATAAGATTAGAACTGAAATTATACCATAGAATTAGAACATGTGTGTTCTCCTTTTATTATATAGGTAGCAGTTTGTATTCATTGCTTGTAAAAGGGATGCTCATTACTTTTTTATTGTACACTTTTTTAAATTTAAATGCTGGGATATTCATGGGACGTGTACCTTAATATATATCCCTTCCTGTACCAAGCAGTTTTGAGGTTGCAAAACAGGATCCACGGTCGACCAGATCATCTTGAAATAGCACGGCTCAAAGCGGCATCCATAGGTTGTTGCAGCAATCAATGGACCTTTTCCTGTTGGTCTGCTTGAAAAACCGGGAAACTACTTTAGTTTTGAGCTTTACATGAACATGTAAAGATGTGTCTCCTGCTCTCCTCCATCGACAGAAAGTTTTAAGTTGGTACAAGGAGGATGAAGATAGATCTCTTTGAGACCAATACGTGTGTTAACATGCTGTCGAGAGCAAATAACATAACCGTCTCTACTAACCAGGATTTTTAGCAGACTAACAAGGGAATGGTCATGATGACATCGTGAACAGCTTATGGATGCCACTTGTGATATTTGAAGATTGTATGAGCTTAATTAATTAAGTAATAGACCATATCAGTGTTGCACAAGAAGTTTGGGACCCAATAGATTAGGATATACTGTTGACTAGTTTTACTGGGATGTATCACTAAGAGGGGTATTTCACAGAGACTGAAAAACTCACCCATAAGTAAATAAGCAGTCATCCATTTCTTAATCTTTAATTTTATTTAAAGCCCTGTTCATTGACAGGACCTATAGAGACTCTTGGTTATCCTTTTAATCCAAGCAATTCAAAATATTGTTAACAATTCTGAGATGTTATACATTCAAACAGCTGTAAGATAAAATTAAAATGGCTGTTCAGTAAAACTAAAGTATTCATTATATGCACAAACAAAAGACTACAAATGTATTGTACCCAAAAAAATCTATGGAGTCTAGATTTAAAAATAGAGCTATTTGGTGAGTAAATTAGCAAGTTTGAGATTGACTGAAGTTTCAGTCCATTTTTTGGTTCCGATGCCGAAGGCAGCATCCGAACCTATGCATTCAAGTCGGCGTGTGTGTGTGTGTATGTATGTGTGTGTGTGTGTGTATGTGTGTGTGTGTGTATGTATGTGTGTGACACCCATGCTTGTAAACACGGTATCTGAAGAATGACAAGTTGGATTGATGCCATACTTGGTATA
>JAODAF010089554.1:0-10959 GCA_027574765.1 Molpadia intermedia | reverse complement strand
ACCTTGATCTTATTATTCTGGTACGTTTCGTTAGCAAGTATAACGCAATATTGTTGGTCATCTGCAGGGCGGCAGTGAAGTCATGATCTTCGTAACTTGACATGATATAAAGAACATGAAATTAGACTCGTTGATATCGACGCGTATTATCACTAAGTATTTCTTAACGATCGGGCAGACATGGCTATGTGTTATGTACACACATTCTGTGACGTAACCATAATAAAATAAAGTGTATGTCTTTGTAATAATGTCCGTATAATTCGAGAAGTAAAAATACAAATGGCTTTGCTAGGTATAAAAAAAAATTGAAAATCGATTTATTTAAACTAATAATCAATTTACGTACAAAAGTAGTGACCTACTCCAATATACTATATGGGATATAAAGTCAGTCATATCCACGCCCTTGGCATATTCGTCAGGTTTTTCTAATATAAATATTCCGGATGCTTAACTTTATTATCACGCAATATTTCTTTAACGAGGCAATGTGAGGTCATCTCGATAAGCGTCCATTGTAACATCGCGAAAGTAATCTCGACAAAGTTGGCACAAATACAAATAAAATACAAGCCATGGATACGACTGTGAGGAAACCGTTCTCTTTTGTATCCTAATCGAAGTTCTGCTGATCATTTTTCATCGATTAGCACAACCACCCAAGTATGAGAAAGCACATGATCGTATACTTTACTTAAGTAGGCTATTAATCCGCATTAGGTTTGATGTAGGTAAGACACACTCACCTTCTTATGTCGGGTAATGAGACGTAATTTATCACGTCAGAATGAGGCAACGAAATAAACAGATAAATAGAGTGAATTGGGCAACGAAATCAAGTTGTAACGACGACAAACTCCGTTTTTGCGACAGGCACATTTTGCCGTTAACATAGATTTCATCTAATTTGCTATGGAACTATCCACTTATACTTTAAATATATGTTATGTTTCAAATAACAAAGTAAATCAATAATTGATGAGATAGCGACGTATACGAAAGAAACATGTTAAACTGTTTTACGCTGTTAAGTTATTTAAATGTGTGAGGTTAATTGAAGTTATGCGCTTAAACGTTATGACTATGGCATAATATAAACCAATAGGTTAATTGCTTAAAAAGCACCGCATTGAGTTTCAGTAACAAAAGACCATCAGTATTAGATGAGCATGTTATTTTCTGTTCTATTCCAAATTCTCGGGAAAGCTTTTAAGTGATCTAATAAGCTGCATCTAACGAATGGCCTAAATTTACATTAGTGTATTAGTACTTTAGTTCTCTTTGATAGATACTGCAGGATAAGTGGTGAATAAACCGCAGCTGAGAGCCAATCAGAATGCAGCATTCAGTCAATGGATATGACGGGTTTGAAACAATGCAAAATGGTTATCTTCCTTTACTAACGTACGTAATGTTATGTAATGTAGAATTGTCAAACTAAGCACATATTGTACGGTATATACCTGGCTGCATTGCTCAGTTGGGAGAGCGTCCATCCTAGAAAATGGAAGGTCCCGAGTTCGATCCTCGGCGGAGTCATCAATTCCAGATTCCCAACCTCCCAACCTAGCGCGCGCTCTCTACTCACAATTATTTTAACATGATTCCTACTGTTCTGATATGACGACGTCTCTGTTGGTTGTGCATGCACATATTGCATTCATATCAATGAAGGATTGTGGCTTAATATAATATTTTGGGTTGATGGGTTTATGTTCAATATAATAAATACATTTTCACGTATTAGTGTATTAGTACCTTAGTTCTCTTTGATAGATACTACAGGATAAGAACAGATATAGGCGTAGTTTTATGTAAGGAATAACATGCGTATGGCGGTCCATTATTGGTGAATAAACCGTCGATGGTTATTTTGATAAATTTGGGATCGATACGGTTCATTCATCAATAATGGGCCATCGTACGCGGTTTATTCATATGCTATCAAGATATCTGTTCAAACTGTATACGTTTGAGGCTGCCTTTCAGTTTCCATAGACGTTCACGTGTCACGCGTCACGTTCACGTTCACGTGTCACGCGTCACGCAATTCACGCATGACTTTCCATAAAAGTTCACATGCGTATCAGTTCACTTCACGCTGTCAAGTTGATAATAGCAAATGTAATGAAAGACCGGTTCACGTGTCACAAACAATGAACATGCATTGTTTGATTCACGCGTGAAACGTGAATAGAGGTGAACAGTGACACGTGAGCCGCCTATGGAAAGGGCGGTATATAAATATATGTGTTAATTCTTCTATTCACGCGTGACACGTGAAACGTGACGCGTGACCGTCTATAGAAATGCAGCCTTAACGACTTTAGCAAGTACAATCACTACAATAAACTGCAGTAGAGAGCCAATCAGAATGCAGCATTCAGTCAATGGATGTGACTGTTTCAGAACAATGCAAAACTGTTCTCTTCCTTTACTAACGTACGTAATGTTATGTAATGTAGAGTTGTCAAACCAGGCCTATATCTTATACACCCAGCTAGGTATATTGCATATATGTACATGTACTATCCAATCACCACGTCCAAAATATAACGTTATCTAAATAACGGCTAAAGGTCATCAAACTTTCAACAAATAACAGCTGATCCTAGTGGAATGCGTCAGTGAAACTGTGAAGTCTCACTGGTCAGCTTAACATTTTCTTTTTTCATTTGATTATCAGGAATTTTACTCACGGACCGGTTTTTTAGTGTTAAATAAAGGCCAATGTTTGCCACATTTTATGTCAGCACATTGACGTTTGAAGCAACGCAGATTGGTTGCCATGCAATAACTTGATTAAGAAGCCTACGTCTAACGTTAATTAGTCTAGGATATGACCTGCCTAATGTTACACTGAATTGTTAGGCCTAACACAATTAAGCCTAACAGTAACAGTTAAGCTTGGCTGTTATTAAGATTAAAGTGAACTAGGCGTTAGTGATAATTTGACTAACGTTAAAGCAAAATGGAATCCAGAAATTTTGAGAGCAGGGGCGTACGGTCAAAAGTTCAAAGTCCAAGCTAGTGCTCAGTTGGATGTAAATTCCGCAAATTCTCCATGAACCAATCGACTCCAAATTTATTAAAATAACGATTATTCTGACGAATTTGGAGTCTCGACGGTTTATTCACTAATAATGGGCCGTCATACGCAGTTTATTCCTTAAACACACGCGTGAGCGATATACTTTCACGTATACAAAGTACAATATTATCAATGTTAAATTTATTTATAGTCAAATATAAACGCAAAAACTAAATTATTGTGAGTGCTGTTAAGGCGTACAATAAATTGTAAGATATGGCTACATTACATGAATTCAGATTGAAGCGCCAAATAACTCGGGCGCCGATCAACTTGACCGAACTAATATAATGACGTCACGTGAAACACCTCTATTAGGAGTTTAATGAATGCAGATGTTAAGGAGAATCCCTACTATAAGCGAAGCTAATATTTGCTTCAATAAACATGTTACTTCCCTTAAATAATTATTACAGAATAAAACAAATTACAAAGGTCTGCCAATATAATCGTCATTATTGGATGGTACAATACAAAGGCTACTGTATATAGTTAATGTCAAAGTACAATATTATCAATGTTAAATTTATAACTAGATTATTGTGAGTGTTGTTAAGGCAACACATTGTAAAATATGGCTACATTACCTGAATTCAGATTGAAGCGCTGTCAATTTAAATGTGAGATTTTACATAACATATATAGTATGTGTCTCGTATGACTTTGACATTTAATGTTGTTAATGTGAAGCTTAGTTATAGAACATTAACCCAAAATGGTATTTTAAGCAACACTCGTTCATTGATTTGAATGCAAGATGCTCATGTATAACTAACAGGGATCATTACCTCATCACGCAAAACCTGCTAGATATAGATATGATCCAAGTCCCTTTAAATATTTTGTTATGTACTAGGATAACTTTTTCATCAACGTTTTATCAACTCATGAATATTAATAACAATTATATTTGTATTAATATACATGGCAAGCTTAGTATTTGATATTGCATTGGCATGTACTAAGTACTAAGTACGTAACATACCGTTGGAAATTATTGATATAAAAAATAAATCAATCAAAATAATCAACCAATTAATATTCATGAGCTTGGAAAATTTAATTACATATTCATAGCATCAACTAACATTTGATAAGGAACAATACGTATATGTTCTTGTTACAGTATTATATCTTGGTAAGTGTTACAATGTATCTGTTTATATTTGACCAAAATTAATAGATCTGATATTGACGATGTGAAGAATCAAACAAAATTGTGCACAAATATTAATTTGATCCTGGTAAATTTGTCAACATTTAACAGGCATTTGACCAAAATCGGTTTAATATTGATTAACTGAGTATACAACCAATAACTTCCTGGTACAGATCGTATTCTGGTACATGTTTAAAACTTAACTTAACTTGAATTGTCAAGGCTCAGCGATATAACAGAACGTTTCTTCCTTATACGTCTTTACTGTACTCTGGTAGATTGTACCATTTTTCTGGTGTTATTGACTAAAATCTATTAAATTTACATCTAGTATTTGCAGTACGGGAAATTGATTCAGGTTTAACTAAACTAAACAACCTACAAGAAGGTTTATTGTAACATTATAAAACTTTCCTGCAGTTTACTTTACCATGAAACATTTACCAACTTTGCTGGTAGTGCTATATGGCTGAAATTGGGAGTTTCAGGATTATTAGAATTAAAGTAGTTTATATACTGATACCGATGCAGGTACTAACGAAAATAAACAAATAACCTTACCGAATGTATGAGAAATCTGTTATGAATGATATAATTATTATATATATGTTAAAATCACTGCATAAGCTCCGTATCATGTTTGTTAATTAGCATTTGCTTATTGTAGTATATAGGTTAAGAATGTCATGAGGGAGTTTCTAAACTGTGATCAGTATGCGGGAATATTTTATCGACAACCTACTGGTGGTCTACAAATATTCCAAAGCGGGTGTGGGATGGGTGTATATATCGAGGAAATCCATCCAAACACCTCACTTCGTACACAAATGTTGAACTTTGATTTTTGGTGTATCGCAGTGACGTCAGATGTGACACTTAAATCGCTCGGCGATAATCCCTGTTGCATTAAACTACATGCAATGTTGCAGTTAACTGCAAAATACACGTCATATCCGCCAGTTAGCTGAAGGTAATATGTCCGGATTTGATGTATCAAATAGACGGCTGTCTCAAGGGCGCACGATCTTCACCAGACTGCATTTTACATAATCGTAAATATCAAAACGAAATAGCTAAATCTTGAGGTAGAGCAATAGTAACATAACTTCGACTTAGAGATCATGAATCTACAAGACGTTTGTTAGGGCTAAAGGCTAAAGGACGCTGATCAATACTGAGTTCAATCTATATAGCGTTATATATATAAAAATATTGGCAACATTACTGGCTATTATGCTCTATGGTAAAACACTTTTATCTCCACAAATTGTGGTTTCGGTCGATTAATGTGTATATGCCTAAATTCTATGGCTGAACTGCTACATTCATGTTTAAATCAGCTACATATCAAGGTTCATCAATTCAATCATGAATTTATGGTTTATAAAAGAAGGATGCTTAGACCTAGTGGCCGAAGTATGTGGCTAAAACACCCACTGACGCACTGCGAAGAAAATATGTGTCAGGGCATACCGTAGTACGCGACAAAACGAACATCGAAAACCTCACCGGGCATAAGAGACCAACCCCTATCCGCCAGCCTTAGCATTCGCCCCGGGCCCTCTCACCTCCGTCTGGGAACATTCTTGACACCGACGGAGATAATTGCTCAAATTCCCAAGTACCAATGATTTTCTATTTTCTTACGGTACTTTTTATTCTTAATTCATTTTTAATACGGCATTCACATTCTTCTTTCATTTAGGGTGCTGCAAATTGTATACCTCAGATATGTCGAATATTGTATTTTTTGATAAATTGTCCAACTCACGCCCTTCCCCGATCCTTAGGTCATATATCTCAGCGTCGATGTCAAAAAAGTATTATTGAACACAAACACATTGTACGATGTCCAGATGCAGTAATTTGCAATATATATATAGATATAAATATATAGATGACAGGATGAATTGCTTCGCTAAAAATCGTAAAAAAAACAAACATTCGAATTGAAATAATAAATTGTTTATTTATTTTATTATATATAGGCCTATATAGGCTGCACTCTACATATGTGATATTGCTAACTTGCTACACAACTGCAATATTGCAAATAGCAAATTTATAAAGCAACGTTTTGCATTATAAGGATAAACCATTCTACATATTTGAAAAATACTATACAAAAAATGATAAAAATTTGTTTATACGCTATACTGCTTTAAACAGAAAAATGTGATCATTTCAAATACAGCGTTATTTATATTGACCGCACTAATGTGATAAAGTAATGCCATTTATAAAAGGTCTCATAAATACAACTCATAAATAGTGTATTAGTACCTACACGTGTTGTATTAACATAACTATGAGCAAGGAGCACATCGCGAAATTAACATGGCCGTCGAAACTACAAAATTGGAGACTTACCTTTATCTATCGTCTGCTACAACACTCTTCAACGATCCTCATAACCTTTGAAATCAAAATCATAAACAAAACCAATAAAGATCTTCCGTATTATCCATCCGTGTATTCGAGACGGTATCGTACAATGCGTTCACGTGCAATACTACCACACTATCACACAACAAAGAACAACCAGGCAAATTGAATTCAACGCAGCGCTCATTATTCAAATATGTACATGAATTGTGTTTCGCTTTGAGATGCAAGATTATTAGATCTAATCGAGTTAAACGTCCTTACATGCGTTCAAGTCGGCGTAGGCTTCTTCTCCCGCTGAGTGGCCATAAACAGTTGTCTTGTATTGAGTAGAAAGCGAGGCATGTATTTACTAAAGTAACAAGTTGCATGGAGCGAACGTTAATTGACTTGAAGGCGAGCGCACAGCGTGGCGTGCAACTAAATGTAGTACTAACATCTCTAAAGCTTCAATTTTGTTTCCCCAAATTGCTTCAGTTAAAATTACATGTACGGATTTTATATTCTTGAGAAACCAACCATACGGATCCTTGATGCATCGCGGTGACGTCAGAGGTGGCACTTAAATTGCTGAGATGTATTCCCTGTTGCTTTCAACTACATGCAATGATACAAAATACACGTCACATCCGCCGCTTAGCTGAAGGTAATGTGCCCGGCTTTGAAGTATGGAAGAGGCGACAGGGGTACACTACCTTCATCAGACTGCATAATCGTAAAATATTATGAATAATTATAGTGTTTTCGGCCGGGAATGTTATGATCATAATTATACGAGACGTTTGTGATCGGATTACAGCGAGGCGGACAAGTGACGTCGCCTTGGTGGGTGGGCTGGGATAACCCCCCTCCCTCAATAGCATAATGTCATAAGGGCATATGCATATGCATATGCATATGCATCGTATATAGCATATGGCTGCAGCGCTTAGCCGTAGATTAATTAGACGACTGCAATCCCGGTTGATAATGTTATAGGCCTAATTACGGTTTCTTTTATAATTAAAATTAGCTGATCAATAATAAATTATATTAGGCTAAAATAATGAAATAAAGTGACAAACGTGACGGGTAATGTTATAGGCTACACGAGTATATTATTCAATGATTTACACTTTCACACATTTTTATATTTATTACCTTGCTTATACTGAACAGCACATTTTAATTGGCTTGGAAGCTAAGGTTCATATTCCAAAAGCTAAAGAGAAAACTAGTAAACTAGATGCCGCAGCGAATGCATGATGATCTTTGAAACATGCGGCCCAGCTGGTGGTTACCAGGGGAAATCCCCGATGCAGAAGGGGGGGGGGGGCATAACAGCTCTACGAGTTTCTCCAAAAGGCGAAGGTGGGAGGGGAGTCTCCAAACCTTGAACCATATGTATAAAATTAATGTGTAAATAGTTTTCGCCCCCAAAAGACACGGCTGTTCCCCCAGGAAAAAATAAATAAATTTGGTTACGTGCCTGAATTCTTACAACTGTAAAAACTTGCTGTATCCGAAACCCTAATATAATTTGAATGTAAAATGTGGTGGCCAAAACTGAACACCCTGATGCATGTACCACTGGATCATTCAGCTTTCTAAAGCATTTGTTCCCGTCAACTTAAACATGAACACCAGGTGGCTACAATCACTGGTAACATGCGTGTGACATTTGCTTTAAGTCGGGTTCAAAGAACAGAGGCTGTGGTCCTGTGGATTTGAGGGATGGCAAAGAGTGTATGGGTGCGCTACGGTGACTCTCGTGCTCGTCGATTTTCTCCATCGTTTGCTGTTTGGCTGGCTCTATAATGAAATCGATGAAATCATTAATTTTGGGTTTCTAGATAATTTTTGTGACGCATATCATTGGGGGGAAGAATGGGGCAATATTCTTACTAGGATACTCCTTGTCGATGCCACTGTGAGGCATTGCTAGTTTGAGAGAATTTTCATGAAACCGTCAAAAGTATTTTTTAAATCAATACCTCAGTTCTAAGGGGCGCCTTTCTGTTTCTATGTGTACTGTCAGATGGCAGGATGTCGCATCGAACACTTTCAATTTAAAAGAAATTCTGGATTCCACCCCCACCAGAAAATAGCGGAGCTTAGAGGTTTTGACCAGCATCAAAAGGCCGCTAATATTATCCTGTGTCAATCTCCGACACTCCCCATCAAGACCCTCCGCTGGGGACTTGCCTTCGTCGCTCACATGTTCAGGCTTCGCTCTCGCAATCTCGTAAATGTCAAGAAATATGTTTCTTTGTGTACTATTTTTGGATGTCAGATGCCAGGAAATCTCATTGAACAATGTTAATTTTTTTAAACTTTCTAGGGGTCCCCCCATGAAATGGCCGAGCTAGGAGTTTGCCTTTCAGGGGAAAACCCTGGGGGATTTGCTCTTGCGACCTCGTAAATATAAAGAAATATATTGCTCTGTATACTATTTATGGGTGTCAGATTCCAGGAATTCACATCTAATGTTTAACTAAAAATAATAATTTCCGGGGAATCTGTGTCTTCGACACTCGCATATTGGGGTTTGGCCATGCTGCCAGGAAATCACATCTAATGGTGTTTAATGTTAAAAGAAATTCTGAGCAGCTGAGGGAGGCGCCTAAGAGCCCCTGTTCAGAGGACCTCGCCTTCGGCGCTCCACGTTCGGAATTCGCTATCACAACCTGCGTCCACTTTCGTAAAACCCTGGATCCGCCCTGAGATCCATTACTGTTCCAATTTCCATATACCCACCAAAAATCCTAGATCCGCCATTGGACTAGCCCTTCCAAACTTTGCAGTCAGGCAGTATCCTAGTTCACTTTCACCATGTTAGATTAGCTCCGATAGCAGCATATATGTTTCAAAACGGGAACATAATTTGAGGCCATTAATTTTCTAGATTATTTTAGCAACTTCTAGGTCGGAAATTGCTTGAAATATATGAAATATATAGAGCTTTATATTACCTTATATAATGCACCCTCTGTTGTATAAGAATATGATGGCCTAGGCTTAGTAGGCTAGTCCTCAAGATTATTAAATATTTTGAAAACACATAAAATCCAGTGTTTCCGATTCAGTCAAGAGAAGTCATTCACTCATTCTCATTCTAGGTTCTAGCATATGTTTCGAAACTCTCCGCGAACATCATTACAGAATATTGGCTAATATTTCCACATATCATTACAGATGGCCTTGAATCAGTATACTTTTTTGTTTGTATCTTTGCATTCGAACAAAGTCAATGAGGCCATTCGATCTTGCAGTAAAACGTCTTTTACGGATTCACTGAATGCTTTACATTAGTTTGCTTTTATATTACATTATGCTCGCTATGACGTAGTTGGCTTTACATTCCGCTGTTCAGTTGTCAGTGACGTCACCGATTCATTGGTGAGCACATGCATTGTCAAGAATGTAAGTTTACGAGATACTCGCAACGTGTGAACAGAGTCTTTCGTCCTGTATTGTTGTCAACATAGCTAACATGCCATTGTCATCAACATGTGCACATGTGAACAATTTTGAATAATGTATCGTAGCAAAGAGTGTCTATATGCGACATATGAGTATATGCTGCTGCAGCCTTCTCGCTTGGTGCTCATGATATAGGAGACGGCCTCGGTGGCGAAAAGTATTCGTAAATGTAGCATAGGTGTACATATTATGATATTTAATTATGGATTCAGTAGGTTGGGCGCGCCTTCATTCGTGGAGGTAGTTTGTTAAATTGTTAACTTTAATGAGGGATAACATGCATGGGCATGGATTATGAATATTGAACAATGAATGGAGTATACACTTAAAGCATATATAAACTGAATGTTCTACAGGGAGAACACCGTCCTTAGACTACTGTTCATCCGCTGAAAATGGTGTCGGTAAAACTAAAAGTGCCTAACATATTTTATTGAGATTTTTTATGGCAGGTTAGCAGAGATTGTGATCTCTTTTTATTCTTTGTTATTGAAGAGTATGACTCAGCCTGTACAGATGATGTGAACATTGTGTTTTGGAAATTCGTCACCGAATCGGTGAAATTACACCGCCGCGGCAGGGGTGGGGTGAACCCTTCCAGTCGAATCGGTCATGCTATGTTATTTTGTAGGTGCCATGAATATAGGCTATAGCTTGTCAGCTTTCAAATGAGGCGTACCATAAACAAACTGTAAACTTCTATCATCCTAATTCCGCCATTAGAAATAACGAATTTAGTGTGTAAGTCAATGGAGAAATGAATGGTAGAATGCTCTCTCACGACCAGTGGCGTAGCTAGGGGGGTCAAGGGTGGGCACGTGCCCCGGGCGCCGGGTTTGGGGGGCGCTGAAATGAGAGA
>JAODAF010089443.1:0-10961 GCA_027574765.1 Molpadia intermedia | reverse complement strand
CATGTAATATCTCTCCAGAATTTTGGTCGGCTAACCCAACAATATGATACCATTGCTCTAATGCAGTTCTTGAAATTTCTTCATTATTAATATGGTAGTTAAACATGACATGTCGTTTTGTTGTCGTTAGTACGGTACATTCTAAACTGTTGTTAGTATACTTGATAAAAGCGCTATTTGGTACGTATTCTTCGAAGACATGAACCACCTTAATAAACAACACCAAACAGAAGATGCCAGTGTTGCACTGTATACACCGGCGACTGCAATTGTGTCATCAATGCAAGTTTAGTTCATCAAATACGACGGATGGTCTAACAGACGGTGGAAAGTATCGAGCCACAAAAAGATACATATGTTTTATATATGTGCAATGGCATTTTGCAATTTATACTTAATATAATGTACGTCTTGTTATTCGCTTTTATCTTTTTCATGTCATTGTCCTTTTTTGAAGAAAAAAAATGGTATACTGACATGAATTGCCTTGAGGGATACTAAATGCGATTTAAATTCATTCGGAGAAATATGTTCATGATCGAGTGAATGACGTCAGTGTGTACCTGTAAACATTTGTTGGAAGGTTCATTTCTAGGAGACTGGCATTTGTTGTGGCTGCTATTTGACTGGATACGCACATGCTTGGTCTAATCAATGCGAATCAAAGCGAGCAAAATTTAAGTACCTTATATTTACAAATGTTATATTAAATCAATAGAACCTATATATACAATCTTTAACTTGACATCTTTAGGTAATTTTTAGTAACCGCATTATTACATGTAGCCTCGGTATTACATCTGTCGAACGAGAAATAAAACGCGGCGTAAACGAAGCCCTGAAGGCCATAGCTATCACAATACTTGTTGAGGATTGAGCTAGTTGCTAGGAGAGTACATGGGTTAATGTACCTTTGTAAATGTAAAGGTTCTTAAATGCTATATCCAGTCAGCCATACATCAATAACTCACATTAGTAAGTCACAATATAATGTTAAGTATTTTTATTACAAATACTGAGGGCAATTTCTCGGCGTCCCTCCTAACTACGTTCCCATGCAGTTGATGTGTCGATAAACTTGTAAGTTCATTCTGTTGCAAAACAAATATTCGGTAATATCGCGGGTTGTTAGGTACTTGGTCTTGGTAGATGTCTTGTGAGCAGCGGTCTTTTTTTCTTTAAATAAGCAATGCAAATCGCTGTTTGAAGCAATTATATATAGCTATGTTGCACACAATGCTTGTATTGTTAAATGGGTTCTTCATCAGTTACTAACTGTTGACAAACTGTAACCGTAGCGAATATATCGCTGGATGTCATTAAAAGAAATTTATTGCTTTCCTAAACGTAATGTATATAAGTTCCCCGAAGATGGATGAAACGGGTAAGAAATATCGACTGATGGAACTACAAAAGGGAGATGAACAAAGCGAAAACCTTCCAGCTAGTCTGGGTTCACCGTTTCCTTGATTAAAATACAAAGCAAATAATATGTGATATTCACAGAAGAATCATTTACAACACAGACGCTTTCCCAGCTCTTGCTCGTTCGATTGTATTGACGATGTTGCAAACAGCTTTGAATCCGTTTGGATGGACGTTGCGTTGCTTCATCAAAAAAGCTGGCTATGAACTATTTAAAGGAACGTATAGTCAAATCGATATAGATCAATATACAAGTTAGTTGAAATGCCCTAATAAAGATATTTGTAGTACTACTTATGTTTAAAATATTTAACATAACTATCAAGCTGACATAATTGCACATTTCTCTACATTAAAATAAAACTAGCTAGATGTTTCAGCCTTTCTCGGATCCTCAACTAAATCTTATCGAAATGTATCTCATGATGGCATAAACGTTTCCTCGCGTGGGTTGAAGTAGTAGCGTCTATTTCCTTAGGACATTTTCGTTACCCCTTACAAGTTTCCTTTTTTCCATTTGTTTTTGTTTTGTTGTTTACTACATCATTTGGGGGGTTCTTTTTACGGGTGCCCTGGTACATGACCGTGTGTACCCTAAATATGTTCTATATATATATTACTTCGTATAGGTATCTTAACATATAATATTGATACAATGTTGATAGACTAAATTTCATTCTTTTTTAAATCCAGCCAACGTATTATTTTATTATTATTATCATGGCATGTTGGATTGGATACTAACCATATGGTATGTATCTAACTATATAGATACGACTTATACTACGCAGTTCTCATTGCCACCCATGTTGATTGACATAAGCAGCTGCCATGCATTAACAAAGGGACTTCAAACCAAGGAGTTTAATTTCAGGTAAACATATCATCCTCTTCAACAGATCAAGATGTTTTAAAGCAGCTAAGAACAGCGGAACATACGTCTTACTAAGTGCCCAAAGATGCCGTTAACATCACCTTATCTCATAAAATCAGTGACCTCAGGTTAATAAAAACTGCCTGCCGTAGATGCTTAATAAGGTTTTTCGTATACATCTTAATAAATGTCTCTCGTAATTTAAATCATTCCATATAGTTTAAACAGCACAACCTGTATTTTAGCAGGGCAGATATGAATGAAGATATTTATCTAATCTTCACATCAGGTGGCTGTTATACTCATTAAGTGGACACTTGTGGTTATACAGATGGTGCAACTTAGAGAAACACGTATAAATAAACATACATAGTCAAATTGTTCAAGAGGAGGCTCTGCCAACTGCTCTATTTATTAACTGAGTAGTTTTAAGCTAGGAAAGTTAGAAATCATCCAAATTGAAGGGTTTAATATAGCAATGGTCAATGGCTTATATGGCCAAGGGAATCTATATAACTATTCTAGTTTACACCCAAATATTTGAGGATTCCGGGAAATAAAAGGGTCAAGCACCCAGAGACAACAAAAGACACATAAGCTAATTTTTTTAAGATTTCGGTCACAGTGAAAACCGGACAGTTGTTTTGTAGGTTATATTCTGCGTGATCTTTAAGAAACAATTTTATTAGTTTTGTGAAATCACTGGGATCCCATAAAATGGGTTGAAACAACAAATAGGAACGGATGAATCAGCATTAAATTCGCTGGTTGTACACTATACAGTAGATACCCGCATTATATTTCTAATGTACGTGATGAATGTTTTATAGAAAATAATAAACCATTAACCAATGGGGAGTACAATTTTTACTAACGAAAAATACTTTAGTGAACACCCAATGTTATTCCCCTTCAGTTTTGTTTGGATTTCATACGATCATTCAATCAAGTACGGTACTAAGCCTCCCCCGCATATCATATTACTGTAGTTGACATGGTAAAAAAACATGGTTGGAAAACATTAAGATAAGGCGAGAAGGCATTTATTAACTTCATTCCTTCCTCGGTGAAGCTTATTCAGATTATTCTGTGAAAATAAGGAATGTCAAAACTTTATGCAATAGCGCCACAGTCAAAGATGACAATCTGCTTGCAATAACAGTAGTTCGACTTTTGTAACAAACCAGGAGTGGTCGCAGAATTGCTTAGCCGAAGAGTACTGATTAGACAGGGGTTGTGTAAAAATTTAACGCCAGCTTTGGAATTTATATTTGTAGGAAATGTGGAATCATATCGACTTGTTTATATGTTACACGAATATTCCAAGTGGATCCATCCAAATGTGATTAACAACTGTTTGAAAGTGTAAAAGTTTAAATTTAAAACAACGAATGTGACAGTATGTTTCAGAGATGACATTTTGGGTGCTAAAATTTTTTGGCGTAAGACATTACTCAACATTAAATATTTCTTGCCTTCATGATCTAGGAATGTAGTCTTTCATTGGATATGACGAGTGTACAGATGATTTTCTAATTACGAGAGAAGTTAGTGTGGTGGAAAATAATACTAGAGTAATACAAATTTACCAAAAAGTGTTCTGTCAATAGCTAATATTAAACAGTGACGGATTCAAGCCTTCAGATGGATATCATTAAACCATTCACTATAGTGTTTGTCATTCTGGGTGAGTATATATCTGGTTAAATCTGACGTAATCTGTGATAATTAAATCTATCGCAAGACTTTCAATTTATAAAGTACTATATTATTATATTATACTGTAGCATCACGTTATTTGCTTTCGTAGGTATTAATTATAATTTAAAAGTGTTCAACTTTGTTGGGTTGGGTACCGGTGTTGCACATTGTCGTCAAAAATAGCCATATAGGGATTTAGTCTAATATCAAAAAGAAGTGAAAGTTATTTTCTTTAAGAAGCGGTGGTTGAAATTAAAAATGTCATAAACAATTGAGAAAAATGTTTAATAAACATATTTGAATTTTTAAATTAATATCATTAAACATTTCATTGCAAAACTGGCTTTTACAAAATCCCGCCTAAGTAAGGTTGTACTGTTCCTTTTATATATAAAGTAAACGATATGAGCAAAACATTATAAAAACATCATATAAGGCTAGATAAGGGATTAATAGCTAATTAACTAGTAAGCATTATTTTGTGTAGTTATAAATGAAAGATGAATCCTAGATTATTATTTTAGAGACTTCGTGAGGGTTTTTACAAGGTCTCACAAAGTCTCACAAGGTCTTACAAAGTCTCACAAGGTCTCACATAGGGGCATATAAAGTATATGCGGTAAAGTATAATTCCTTTATCAAAGTAGTTCATTTGAAGAATGACTTGATATCAATAATTCTCAGTTGATTGATAAGACTGCGAAAGTAAGTCTTCTAAAAAAAACTATAGGTGATCGAGATTAGGCGCGCTAAACACACTTTCTAATTTAAAATAATTCGAGTGAAGTGATAATGCTTCTTCTTGCTTTATGATGCAATGATTTGAAGTCGTTCTGATCAAGAGATTGCTTTACACCAGGGAGACATTTCTGTCACAAGCAACGATACCAATAAGATGGACATCAGTTGACTATATACAATGTTAACCTAATTATTGAATGACCCACAGGATATTTACTGGACAGTGAAAACAACAAACGAAAGCCAATCAAACGAGAATTATTAAATCATCTTCAAAGCGCATAGATCAATCACGACTCAACCAATCCCATTACAACGGGATTATCTAACAGGCACCTGACCATACTTCGACGTGAAATGTGCATATGACATTGTAGTGACATGTTAATTTGATCTATATATAATAACGTAAGATTATTCAACGAAACTTTGTCTTTGGTGAATATAAAACATATGACGTTAGACCAACGTTAGACTTTCACGTTGGTGTAGCTTGTAACAAATATAAGAAATTAGTATGCAGAAAATTATACACATGAAACGATGTCCAATAGAACGATAACGGGATTAGTGGTTAGATATATTAGACTAAGCCAACGAAATTCAACGATAGACATATATGAGCGAGTTTATTAGTTGACTAAAATTAAATTTGTTGTTGAACATTATCAACACGCTGTTGAATAAGTATGCAAAATATTTTTGTTGCGCAGAGGGGGAGCATTTGGTTTTTGAACTGTTGCGATGTACCGGTAGTGAACCCATTGGATTTGATATAGCAGTAGCCTTTTAGGATAATCACGTTTCCCTTTGTTGGGCTCCCATCAACTTTGGTACATTTAAAAAAATAGTTTTTTTTCTGTTGTATAAAATCAAGGGAGGAGATGGAAGGAGTTCAATGCGTCGAAAATTTACCGATCAGACGGGCTCCTGTAATACATGTCATGGGACACAATTCCGTATCAGTAACTGTTATTAGCAATTCTAGCCTTGTATGACCACATCTGTGTCTGTCTGGTCGGTTACTAGGTGTTTCCAGTGGTTGACCCAAACTTTGTACTTTGTTTTCTTTATGTTTAGTTATATAGTACACTCACTATATGGAGCTGGCCGCACACCCTACGTAGTCTGAAATACGTGATATGATATACTACGTATGACTGATTTGTTCTTCTGTAAAATAGGTTGCATGAAATCCGGTCGACCAGACCCGTATATGGTTGTAATCCGACGAAAAAGTATAGTGTATGGTTCGGCACACCACACACGATATTTGCGCAAATAAAGTTGATTATTATGTTACGTAACGCCCATTTCCCTCAAACGTGCTTGTTTCCCATTTAATAAATCACTTTAAAGAAAAAAGGTATATGGCTTGGGAAATAACTATATAAGCTATTTGGGCGACTTAATGTAGACTGAAACATTATAGTCGTGTCTGTATAGTCAAGTGGATTCAAGTTGTTGTTATAATAAACAGTAAAGAATAAAGGAAATTGTAATGATTTCATTTAGACGACTATGCGCAAATAACAAAATACATGTGTGAATGCACGAGGCTTTCACGAAAATATCGAATATCAGTAAAACAATAGGCGGAAATGTTCTTAAAGAACATCGCTGCGTTTAAAGTAATTTGGCATTAATAATCTCTCAATATTTACACAGACACTTTATTAAGGACCTGGCATGTAAACTCCGCCACGCTTAAAGTGGTTTAATTGACATTAATTGATAGTAATCTTTCTAGGCTGACACACACAAGTTTATTTGTTTGTTAGTGTTTGCTCAATTAGTGTATGTTTTCTACACAATGTTACGTAATTCTACACTAATGGAAGGTCTCATGCACCGTATATAAATATGTGTATTGTGTCTCACTCAATAAGCAAACAATAAAATAGCTTTCTTGAAACTATTAATATTATCAGACAGGACATTATAACCCACCGCGAAATGTAATGCTTTCTCACGTTTGATCTGCCTAACTACTGTCTTGAAACCAGAGGTAATGGGACTCGGCTGTAAGTAAACATTTAATGCCCATTAAGGCTGGCATTTGTGATGACATTTGTTTCGTACAGGTTCTTTCCTGAGCGACTTTATTTAGAAAAGAGGAGTAGTTTCCTTTCACAGGACCTTTTTAATAATGTCCTTGTCTTTGGAAGCATGGGTTCCAGCTTGAATTGCATACTCTCTCAATCTCGTCAGTTTCTTGTAAAGTCTAGCATCAACGTGTATGTGAATGATGGAGCATCATCTGATTAACCCTTCCTGAACAAACACCACAGTTTCTGTCGATAGATGAGAGCTGAAGGCACAAATATTTTATACGTTCACGAAGTAGCATAACGGTTTTTTTTAGCAGCCCTACATGGAATAGTCCCGCAATTGTTATGTTGCCATCAACAGCATGCGGAAAACTCATTGGGCCATGTTAATTCGAGAATACCGGCGATCCAATTGTCAAAACGGTTTGGTGCAGGTAGGGGTAACACAAAATACGAAATGGAGTGTATCCGTGTTCCACTGCGGGACACAATGGTGTAAGCAATGCAATGTCAGTGTATCATGGCACATAGGTTTGCAGGTGTGGTAATATAATAATAATGATATATATAATATTTTTTTGACAGTAACAGTCTGAAAACATTCAATGATATATTAACGCCTATTTATAATAGATCTAAACCGTTTTAAATAGCAGCAAAAATCAGCTTATTACTATAAAATGAAGCCTAATGAGATATAGATCGTGCAAAATACATTACCTTAGATAAACAGAGATAATTGTCTGTTTTATTTCTCTTCTCTGATTAATAGAGCAATATCTTATATTTCCAAATAGCACGTCGCTTAATTGAAACTTCTGTGCGTGGTGATGTTAGATTTCACGCGGGGATCTAATTCCAGATAGACCTGAGATGAGTATGCCTGATTGCATTATGTAATGTAGTACCCCAAAGCAAGTCTGCGAACTCTATAACTGCTAGTAGTATGTTGCAAAATACATCTTGGTTTTCATGTATATATATTCATATTCTACTGGGAAATACACTATTTAATGTACAGAGGCATGTAATTGCACAGGACAGATTAGTTCGACTTGGCAGATATGTAAGGAAAGTGTCTTATTTGAAGTCAAGTACTATCATATGTAAACTGGTCTGCTGGTCAAGACGAAATTTGTTAAGTGCTACTGAGGCATTAATGGCAGCTAGCAATTAAACTCTGTAATGGTCAGTTAAAGGGTCATTCTTAAGTACCTTAATCACGATGTCAACATACAAAGTTTTTCATATCACAGTTTAGGACCACCTGGATGTATACAAAATTACAAAATGTATACAAAATGAAATTCCTATATCGGCGAACCAACGAATAACGCAATAAAACACGAATACCGATCGCATTTATGATAGTTATAGAGGTACGTAGTACTTCGACATCAAAATATTCTTTTTACATTCTCGTCTTTAAAGAGCCCATGAAATAAGTATTTATATTTTCGCCAACATACTGAAAACACATTAGAATTATCCCAGTATGCGTCGTTGTGGAAGCTGCTGGAGTTGTGTGAGACATCCATGACGTTACTAGGAGAAATCGACTCAATAACGTTGTTTAGTAGGCATTCATGATTTCATTTCATATAAAATACAACATTGGTGTTTATTAAATAAACCGTGTTTATACGAAACTCGAGCTTTGATGGATTGTAATACAATTTCAGAACAATCACTTTAACCAAAAGCAGTAGGCCTAAGCTACTAAATGTAGTGTAACACTATGGTACATGGTAATGTTGTACACAACGAATTAGCCTACAGTATGCCTATAACGTTAGAGTAATTTTAACAACTTTCGCGTAGGCTACCACTACTACCATATGATAAACAGTGCACACAATGCATATGTACGCCAAATGTCATCAGCTGCATATGAATGTGTGTACGTCGTATAATAGGCCTAATTAATTGAAAAAGATTATACTAATGTATAATGAACAAGTTAGGGACATATTGAAGGATTTATAATAAACACGTTTTGACGAATTTAAAGCCAAGTCTAACAGTTCTGTTGAATATCTGGAAACTTGGACAAATAACATACTAGAATACCGTAACTTAGCCTAGGCCTAATTATTGTTTCCAATGCATAAATTTAACATTCACCATTATTCACTTTCTCAAACATTCGCGTATTACGTTCAATGCTGGAGTGAAAACGTTATAGTCACGAGGTTTGTCCCACGTAAATATGTGTAGGAACGTTGGTAATTGATAACTGAGAGAAATTCCCTAACGAGTATTATTATAAGTGGCCAGATATTCAGTACCAAAATGACTAACATAGGTCTATATATATATTTTGTTGCAACACTGTTACTTTATGTAGTGTGTGGTGATATTCATGTTCCAGGTCAATGGTGTAATGTTGCTGAATGATATATGTTGAGAGGAAGGCATATTGAGGGCATGCCAATGCGTAATACGCTCTCATTTGGCCGTAAGCCCAGTCAGGTAAGGTTAGACATCAAACTGACTGTATATTACATAAGCTGTCTTTCAATATATGTATTACATACTTAAATTTCAAACTTTCAAATATTAAAGGTTGTCACAAACGTTAAAATGCATGTTGGTGATTATGCATGTTTTTGTTGTACGTACTTTTTTTTAAGTAACTTTACCAGAAGTTAGAAGTTAGTCCCCTGTAATGTTAGGAGGATGAATGGGTCGGGTATAGATTTATATACACATATTCATAATATGCAACATTGTAGCACTTTCCAGGCAGGGTGTTTCCAATGACCTAGGGACTGGTAGAAAGAAATTTCAACTATTTTCATGGGTAGAGATATACACCAACTCGGTGGCAGAACATGATGAACGGTCATATTCTGATGTGTTTGTGACACCAACACTTCCACATATAATACGTTAATGAGAGTTTGACTCATAAATATAAATCATAATTGTGCATTTACATTTGTCAAAATCAAGTAAAACATAACTTTACTGAGTGTTTATTTCTTTCTGCCCAAACCTTATTGCAAATACATTCTAGACCCTGGCCCATCTATCCAATAGAACGTAAGGTATCAAAATTAAATCTCTGATACAGTAATTAGTCGAAAAAGTGAACATTTTAAACAAATTTGCTAAACGTACATTTATACAAAAATAATAATTAACTCGAACAGATTATTGTTTCCACATAAGTTGAGAAGAACATTATTTTAAACTAACTCTAATCGTCCATCGAACGCCTAAGAAGATCCAAATAGTTAAATATTGTCAAGGCAATATTCCACATAACCTACTTAATAACATACAATCCTAAGAGACCACAATACATTCACTAGCAAAGTAATATATATCAACTGAACATCCATTAACAATTCGTTTTCTGTTTTTTCCTTCACCATTTTCTTGTTATTGTTTGTGCATTTCAACACAAACGGCTGCTAGGCTTATATCACCCGTTATGAATGGTCACTTGGGGTAGGAAGATGAAAATATTTGCTTGGTGCTGTACTTCATACGATATTCATTAAATAAACCATGTTGGATACGTGTTTATTTAAAATGCAGCAAAATGCCTTACGGGTATATATTATGGAATATGTTTTAGTTTTCTTTTAAAATAAACAAGATCAAGATTTCATTACTCGCGGGCTGACAATTATCACGGGACTTTCGCTTTAGATAATTACATGATTAATATATGGTTATAATATACCCAAAGGGCATAATATTGTGAGACATTGATGGATGTATTATAGATAGCTTACGATATTTGCTTTTAGCTTATAATCAGGATTACATCTTTATAACCACTCGGGCTGACAGCTACCACAGGACATTTGTATTATTCTGATTTATTTACAGTAACTGTGCGGATTGTTTACCTCTCCCTATACGGTTATTATAAATATGTATAATGTTAATATCAATAAACACAGCAATACATTAGCTCGCTTATATATCTTTGAATTATTACGTACAAAACTGGGTACACCAAATATGTGAATGGAAACAGGGCTGTATACCGGTAACCGACTCAAGTCAGTTTTGAAAGATAAATAGAAGTGGTAACCACAATACTGGAAGAATTACTGAATCACTGTAAATTTCCTGCGGGGATCAGGGGTGCATGAGAAATAGATAACTTGGGATTCATGAAATGCCTGAAACGGTAGTATGTGCTTAGAAGT
>JAODAF010089332.1:0-10961 GCA_027574765.1 Molpadia intermedia | reverse complement strand
GGCAGATTTTAGCAAAGTATCAAACGAAACACGGATTTTTAATACAAGATGTGAACTCACATGCATTTAATTACAATAATTAAATAAATGCCTTAGGATAACGTCACGAACGAATGTTTTTTAGCGCGAATTTCTTGGGAATTTTAGCACGCAAATCTAGGGACATATTAAATAATATGGATTTTATACGTATAATTATGTATGATAAAGTATCATATCTGGGGTTTTATCACTAGATCTTGGGAATTATAGGGATTTTTCAATTACGTTATAATAATCGGAATCGGGCCGATTATGGGATTGGGATAATCGGTAATCTGTATTATCCGATATGGCATAATCGTTTGTACACTATCATTTTTTACAAAGGATCATACTAAATCATCATATTAAACAAGCTGAGATAGGGAATATCCAGAGCGCGTGAAGAGAGCTAAATTTTGGCTTTATTTTTAGGCGAAAATGTTGCAAATTAATGTATTTCGTGTATCATCTACTGGTCTATGATCAGACTATATATATATATATATATACAGGGCTCGAAATAAGATTAAAAAAGGACACGGCCAAATGGCTATCGTTTTTTGTTAATTTTGAAGGATTTTTGATGGGGCATGATAGCCATCGACAAGGGCACGATAGACATACTTACTATGTTGGTTAGGCACAATGGGTTGTAAGAGGTCAAAGTGATCTGAGGTCAACAGATGTCAAATACTGAAAACCTTGATATGGTGATAATTTTTCCAACACAAAATATGCTAATTAAGTAGGCTAATGAATAAAAAAAAAAAAAATATTTTTTGTTTGTTTTTCAATCTAAAACTTTTCACTCTAAATTTTTTCACTCTTAAAATTCTTCACTCTAAAATGTTTCACTCTCAAAAATTGTTCACTCAAAATTTTTTCACTCGGAAAGTTTTTCACTTGGACATTTTAACCACCAACTTTACATGACCAGATCACAGCATGTCAGCGATCAAAGCAAAAACCCACTGTTGCGTAACTAGGCGAGATAGAGATTCGAGAACCACCTTGGTAAGTGGAAAGTTTTTGCGATATTTCTAGGGTTTGGTGGACTGTTAATTTACATCATTACTACAGAAACAAATCTACTCGTCCGTCAGGCAACCTCACAGAGAGAAATAAAAAATAGTTGTCAGACGCAATTTTTAATTGTCATGGGCGATCGGAGGACCCTTAAATTTCAGCCATGTTATATATAATTTGTACAGTGAATTTATACAGTAGGGCTAGCCTGGCAAGGTACTGTAACACACTTAATATGTTGGTTATAATTTGTTTTTGTGTGCATTTATATTTTGCCGATATATAGCGATATCGGTTGGGGAAAAATTAATTTGTCTACGATATCGATATGGAAATTTGCATATTGTTGCCGTGTTCACTAGTCACAGCCAAATAATCGGTATTGGAATTGGGCCGATTATGGAATGGATAATCGCGGTAATCAATATTTTCCGATTATGGTATAATCGTTTGAACACTCAGTGATAATGCTGTAATTTATGTTGAAACTGGTGTACATGGTGATTAGTGACAGTAAGAAGTATTGGATTTCAGTACATTTGTCTGTACAATTAATGCAGTTTGCAAGTGTTACTATTATGGCCAGTTATATTAATTCACAGTTATGACCTTCTACATGTTTTTTTTCTTTCAGAAAACGAAATAGATGAAGAGAGTTTCTTTCTGTTGGATGATGGAACTATAAAAGAACTCATTAAGCCTGTTGGACCCAGGTTGAAATTCAAGAAGGAGATAGCTCTACTCAAGGTACTGAATACTGTCATATATCATCCCTGCATATGGGTCCTTTGTTTATAAGTTGTATAAAGGACATTAAATTATTAATATGGGTTATGTTTGCCAAAAATGTGGACATCTCATACCTGGGAATGAAACTAGTCTCTTGTGGCATCTGAAATGCATCCATAACATTGTACGTGGTAGAATCTTTACTGAGAATGTCACATGTCACCAGGTAGGCTGTGAGAGAACGTTTTCTGGTAGAACAATTGTTTTCATGAAACATCTCAGAAAACACAGAAATGAAGTAGAATTAGAACAACAAATCATAGGAAACAATCAAATGAATCAACCTGATGCTGATGATTCAGATGAAGATGTTGAATTCCATGGGCAAAACGAAGAGAATGTCCCAGCACCCCAAGACATGTGGGATAATTTTGATCGTCAAGAGGTTGAAAACCGTGCATCCATGTTCGTGTGTAGTTTACTCGCCTCAAGCAGTGTCGTACACACCACTGCTGTGCAAGTTGTGGAACAGTCGTCCAACTTAGTCGAGGATATATCATTATTCATAAAGAATAGAGTATGCTCTTTTGCCACTGCTAATGGAATACCCACAAATGACGAAAACTTTGTGTCATTGATGGATGATATTGAGTCTGTTTCTCATCCATTTGAGAACTTACTTACAGGTTATAAGCAAAGGAAGTTCTTTCAGAATAGTGCTGCCTTTATACCATCAGAACAGCTTCCTCTCGGTATTGGATATTACCCACAAAATAACCAAGTCACAGGGAATGTCCAGCAAGTTATGAAAACGATTACATTCCAATACATTTCCATCAGGTTGCTGATGAAACTCCTTTTAGAGCAAACAGATTTGTTGAAAATTTCATCTGCATATGAACGGAGTGATGATGATGTAATGAGAGACTTCCATGATGGTTCCTATGCAAGACAAAATGCATTTTTGTCTTCACCACATACTATGAGTATCATTTTATATATAGATGACTTCGAGGTGACTAACCCTCTTAGCCCAAAGGCTGGGACACACAAATTAGGTGCTGTGTATTTCACAGTTGCCAATGTGCCTCCAAAGTTCAGGTCTACACTGAAAAACATGTTTCTTTTAATGCTGTTTAATTCCAGTGATGGAAAGCTGTTTGGTTATGATCCAATATTTGCACAGTTTGTACTTGATATGAATTCTCTGGCATCAGATGGCATAGACATACGTACAGAATATTTTGAAGGGAACATCAAAGTTTCAATTGCTCAGGTAGTTGGAGATAACCTTGGCATCCACTCCTTGTTTGGATTTGCAGAAGGGTTCACTGCAAATTATCCATGTAGAACTTGTAAAATGCACCGGAATGACATTCGAAGGAAACTAATGGAAGACAGGGATGTCTTGCGAACATTTGCAAATTATGAATATGATCTTCAACTCAAGAACTTACAGGAGACTGGTATAAAATTACCATGTCCTCTCAATGATGTGGTCCACTTTCATATTATCAACAACAGAGCTCCTGATATCATGCATGATATGTTGGAGGGAGTGTGTCCTTTAGAAGTGAAGCTTGTTATGAAGAAACTCATTCAGAAGGGGTATTTTACCCTTGAAATGCTAAACTCTAGAATTACAAGCTTCAATTATGGTATTCCGGATAAGAGTAACAAGCCATGTCCATTCAGCGATGCAGCTTTTCGTTTTCCCGATGGTGCACCTGGTCAGAATGCAGGTCAGATGTGGTGTCTGATGCGCCATATAGCTCTCATGCTTGGTGACCTCATTCCAGAGGAAGATGAACATTGGGAATTAATTCTAGCCCTTCTTGATTGTATGGATATAATATTTTCCCCAACAGCTACCAGAGGGAAAACAATATATCTTGAGCAACTTATCAAAGACCATCATATGCTCTTCCTAGAATTATTTCCAGAAAGACATTTGAAGCCTAAACACCATTTTCTCACACATTATCCTTCAGCCATTCGACTACTCGGACCTTTAATACACCTTTGGGTTATGAGATTTGAGGCATTCCACAACTTCTCTAGAAGGCTGTCTCATATCGTATGTAACTTCCAAAACATTGCGAAAACGTTAGCATACCGGAATCAGATGCTTCTCTGCTATAACATTATGTCAAGGCAAACAATGATGGAAAGAGATGTTGAAGTTGGTCCAGGTGAATCTGTAATATTAGCCTCATTGGATTATGCAGAGATAGTAGCTGAATCGCTCCATGTTCCATTGTACGATGATGTGTTTGTAGCAAAATGGTGTAAGGTATATGGAACCAGCTATTGCAAAAATCTCATTGTAGCTGTCAGTAAATCAGAATTTGGAGAACCATTGTTTGGAAAGGTCAGGGATGTTCTCTCTATTAATGCCAATGCTGGTTTGGTGTATGAATTGTGGCATACTGTTGGCTTTAAAAGACACTTACATTGCATATCCCTGTCAAGTCCTACAGAGGTGGCCAGGAATACTACATATCACCAAGGCATATACTGTGATAAATATTTGAATTGATGGAGCACTGAGCAGCTCTGAACCTTTAAATCAACTTATAAGTGAAATTAAACTATTGGATCACATAATTACACAAACTGGATACCTATATTAGAACATTTCCTTCTATCCTTCAGTCTGGTACCCCCAGTGTCTCTGGAAATGATACTACATCAGATCTGTCCGTGTGTTCCATAGAAGCAGATGTCAGCTTTATTGCTGATGATCATGATGAGGAGGGGGAAGAGGAGGAGGATAGTGATGATTCTTCAGATCCTGAAGCACCCCCTATGACGTCAACACCACAACGTCCAAAGAAGGCAAGGAAAGACTTTGTAAGTACATGTACCAGTAGCATACTTAGCTTATTGGCTACTTTTCTTTTTTAGAAGTAATATCAGGGCTGGTCACAATTGGTTTATGCATGATCACCTGTATCATTATGTTTTTGCAGTGTGACACTAGGCACACTACTGTACCGTAATTCAGCCCTGGATGGAGGCTTTGTTGACTTGAAAAATATTTGATTCCAAAGCTTCAGTGTATGTATAATGTATGTTGTATATTTAAAATTTCAAAAATATTCCTTCAGGGCTTTCATTAATGTGTGCCATTGCATACAGGTATTTAATGCATTGAAAATGTGAAACACAGTGCACACTGTAAGTCTAGATAAAAGGGTAATAATCCCTTCACTAATGAGTCAGCTACAGAACAAATCAATACTTGGTAGTGTAGCAGGTCGTCAAATAGCTTTTAACTGCTGTGGAAGGTTTTCAAATAACTTCTGAAAAATATGAGAAGGGTCAAAATACCTAGAGAATGCCTGGTTTTAAAAAAAAATATTAAAGCCCTGTGCAAGTTTGGTTTCCAGGTTCATAATACCCACCATCAATACAAAATATTTCAATGCAATTTTCAGTAATAACAATATTCAGTAAATTTCAGACAAATTTCTCAGTTATCAGTGAAGCTGCTACTAGCATAGCTAAGGTGTCTAGAGCTGGGGGGAGTGCATAAAATGTAAGTCTGACAAAAATACTCAATGTACTGGCAGTTCTGAGCAGTGTTTTCACTAGCTTTTCAAATTTGGGATTTATAAAAAAAGAGGGACCTACATTTTCTAAGAAATTATCATTATTAAATTTGGGTGTTAAGTTAACTCAGTAGATTTTGGTTTACATGTAGATCACTAAGTTCAGTACATTTTAAACTTTTCTCCCACAGAATGTCCGGCAAATAATTGAGAAGCTAAAAAATAAAACAATTACGGTGGAAATGAAGGCAGGGTTATTGAGCTACCATTCACGGAAGAAGGTGGTGAATGCCCTTGTGTCTCACCTGATCACGAATTATGGAAAATAGTAAGTTTGTTTATTCGAAACATTACTCTCATATGCCCTGTACCCACAAAACACTCCTGGAAGGTACAAACACGACATACAGCGGAGAGAGCGATTGGGCGTAAAATAGCGCCCTACTGACTGGTCATGAGAAATGTCACATTCTAATCTATACTGTGTCAATCCTTCGCACATGTGTGTAATCCTTGTAATCAAGGCTCGAAATAAGGATTTTGATTACCCGCACAACTATGTGGGTGGAATTGCAGTGTCTATACCGCCACATAAGTTAGTTTACCAGTAACAAAAAAATGATGTCCGACAACACCCAACGCGTGCCTAGGCTCCGTACAAGCCTATAGGATAGACCCATAGGTGTGTACGGAGCCTAGGCGCGCATTGTGTGTTGTCGGACACAATTTGTTTTACCCGCAAAACTTTGCGTGTGCCTTTGCTGTGTGCACCCGCAAACTGGGAAAACCAGGTGCTTATGTCAAGCCTTAGTAATAAATTCATTTGATTAGTTGATGTAGCTCCCCTGCTTTTCAGCTATTAGTTTGCCACTAACATGGCTGTGAATTTTGCCGGCATTAATTCTGGTCTAGTGACAACCCTGATTACAATGCCTGTACCATTTGAGTAGTGTTACCGATAAGAACTTTTGCTGCCGATTTTGTTTGAATATAATCACCAACGATATTGTATTATCCATAAAAATTATCAAACCAATTTTAGTGCCATCATGCACACATTGATTTGAGCAGTGACCAATGATATCAAACTGTACACATGTGCAGAATAATTATGGCACTAAAGCGTATTGATTTGAGCACCCAATATGTATGCATTGCAATCAGCACACTATTCAATTTTGATACGACTGCGCACACCACACACGGCACCTTTTTCAAACAATTTTAAACATTCCACATGTCATGTGAACTTGACCTATTTTGCATGATAAATAATTTGTTTTCATACATGATGATGCATTACCAGCATTATTTTAAAATGTTGGAAAACATTTTATGCCACCACTACTATTACAATAATAATTACGGTAATTGATTGATTCCCACATGTATAGGTTAGCCCACAATATACAGGGTTGTCTGTGTTAGTAAACACATTTTGATGACTAACATGTGGGAGTAAAATGTTTTATCTGGAATGTTTTGTTTCAGGGTCAGAATTTACCACACAATGGTGTTTTGAACACTCCTTTGTTAACAGTCACTAAAGTTCATTGCTCTCTCTAAACGGAGAAAAACTACAGTTTATGTCGTTCGACAATACTTACCCATGAATGTTCAGCACCATTTTGCATATCTATCTACCTGCATGATTAAATCAATTCTGAGGATAGTTAGGCAGTTTTGTTTGTAAATATGAGTAGGCGGTAGGCCTATAGTCTAACTATTGATTGCTTCCATGTATGATTTTTCTTTCTTTCTGTCTGTCTTAAAATTACAGTCCTACATCTGATGTAAAATTGGCGATGGCTAAAGCGATTGTAAGGGATTTCAAGAAATTGGACAATGATGATCATGATGGATATGTAAGTTTATACTACAATTTCTTGCCAAATGCTGTCATGACTGGGTGTTTTTGTGTGAGAATTTGGGTTGAAAATAAACAAACTTCTGTAGATTGTTAATCATCTTCCTGATTCTTTGTTGCTTCTTTTTATTTGAGTTGCCTGTACTACTGGAGAAAGTTAATAACACATGTTAAACCAGGATAAGTTCTTATGCATTCATAGTTTCAACATCAACGGTCTAATATATTGAGCTGATATTTTGATATGTTGCATCATTTAATGTTAAGGATGATTAATAACTTTGATTACCCTATTGAATTTACCACAATAGATGAATGAACTCAGAAATTCTTAGCAAAATTTTGCATACAATACAAGGATTAACTGAGCCTTCCTGACTTTCTGGTTTGTTATGAGTTTTTGGTTGTGATCAAGAATGGCTTATAATAAAGAATTTCTATGCATTTCAGGCTATAAATGTATGAGGTCAGAAATGTTTTTTTTTTTACTTCACACTTATTTTTCACATGAATTTTGGTACCATTTTGATGATTGATATGCCAATTTACTGCTCAAGACCTTTATTCTGAAGCATCCAGCAATTTCTAAGCTTTGTATAGTCTGTCAACAGTTCAAAGGTGTTGACTAAGAAAGCAGTTGTCATAATAAAAGGAACTTCCCTCAGAAATTAGCCTTTTACTGCATAGACCAGGGCAGAATTTTTTAGAGTATGCCGCCTGGCGCTCTTTTGAGGGTGGGAGTGGCAATTTGCCAGCTAAAGTGCTACACTGGGCACAGGGAGGAAATTGCCTCCTGTTTTTGTATTCCTTGCCAAATGGAATCTATGCAGTCACGCCTGTGTGTGTGTCTGTGATGCTTCTTGTAACCACTCTTAAAGTCAACAATGCAAGATCCAATCATTCTCATACTTGGCTGGTGGATTACCCATAGTGAGTAGATGGTCCCTATTGTTGTTTTTGGTTGATGTCAAAGGTCATATGAGGTCAAACACTGAAAACCTTGAAACCTTTCTAACTTGATAGACAAACTTCATTTGAGCTCATACTGTTCATCATAGTTAGTATTGTCCGTATTGTTTTGGTAAAGGTCATCAGAGGTCAACACAGGTCAAACAATGAAATCAGGTTTTCAAGCTAAAGGCAAGGAATCACAAACCCCATCGGTTTTCTTGTTTTCAAATGACCATGGTTTGAAGTTGGGGCATAATTACCCTGTGCATTTTGAGCCCTGGCATAGAATATTTTGCATAACTTTTAAATTTATGAATGAGTTTCAGAGTGTAGAAACTTTAATTTACTCAAATTTCCTTCTCCACATGTTAATTCACAATTTGTGTTTCTTAAATTCTCTTCAATAGGAGGCATGGTTTTCATTTGGTAAGAACCAGGAGGGCACAGGATATCTTGAGAACAAGTTACGTAATATTCGAAGAAGAGATCCAGAGTTGAAGAAGAAACAGACTATTACCCCAAACAAAGAGAGACTCATAAATACCATCGACTTGGATTTGACATCAGGTATGTCAATTTGAATATAGTTAATGATGTCAAAAAGGGTGTCAGCCAGGTGTTTAGAAAGTACAAGTGCAAATCTCAAAAGTGGCTGTGCAACTATTCAGTGTCAAAAATGTATACGTCCATGCTTTTTCAACAGGTTGCTGACTAAAGCAATGTACACATGCACTACCGCGATACGATACAACATTTATGTCACATGATGTGTTTGCACTGCATGCGGCATAAATGTTGCATGACTTTTCTCTGTTTGGAAATATTTCCCGTCACGTACTGATTGGACAACAATTTATATCGCATTGCGACAAAAGTGTTGGCGATAAAAGTTGAACTTTTTGTGTTGTATCGTATCGCATGCAAAATAACTGTGCATTTTATTTGTGCATTTTATAATGTTATCACAGTAGTCATGTGAAAATGAACACAGATACTTGCTTTAACCCCTGCTAACAAAAACAGTTGTCCCAATAATTACTGAAACCTTGTTATTTGTATATGTGATCATTATCAAGTGATAGTTGCTTGATGACGTGCTCTGCACAACATGGATTGGATAGAAATCTTACTCATTCCTGGGATACCTTTCCTGAATGCTTTTTTGCTGTTCTATTCCATGTCTTACGGCTCACTGCAAGTAAGGTGTAGCGTGCTGTAGTGGATTGACTGACCACTTTGCACTACAGTAGCCTGGGCCTACTTGCTTGTCAAAAGCTGTGCTGCAATAATTGTTGGTGGTCTTGTAATTCTTGGTTTCGTCAGTCAGTCCTGTGAGCAGAATAGGATTATAAATTTATAATATTTACCGCATGCCTGGCTAATCACTCTCTGATCAATTGATCACATAGCTTTAGGGTTCCTAGGTGAGCCATAATGGCTTACTGAACCTGTATAACTCGAAATCTAAGTAAACTTGATGTTGTTATTTCATTCTTTTCAGACGAATTCAGCGAATCTGACATAGCATCAATGATCATGTGGCTCAAGTACCACAACACCCCTGCTGACCAGGTCCGAGAAATGATGGCCAAGACGGCTAAAGCCAGGGCAACCGACATTCGCACGAACAAACAGAAGAAGGTTGCTGAGCTATTCATTCAGTATCCGAGGCTTGAGGATACTGAAGGAATGGTATGGTAACACATTTTTAAAAATTCAGAGATGCTTGTAAACAACAAAAACAAATATGTACTCTGAAAAGCACATACAACTCCACCTGGAATTTTTGTTCCATCATGCATCTTGGGAGTTTTGCCGAAAGCACTATTTTTTCAATGTAAATTTACCAATAAACAACAAGAACTGATATTCCAACATTAGCTTAAAAAGATGACCCACCTAGCTTCCAGAAGTTGTAAATTTTAATCCAAATTGGTTCATAAACACATTAAATAGAACCCAGAATAGGTGAATAAACGATGTACACTGATCACCCAGCTTACTTCAATGTATTGAATAGACATCATCGTGTTGCGGCTGCACTTCGGTGCCATAAATCAACCCCATTTATAATAGCTAAGCCGTAGTCAAAATAACAATTTGACACAAGGGATAAAGTAACTTTCTACAGACCAGTGTTGCTCGCCCCTTCAGATAACATCTCCACATGTTTCTGATGAGTATGATTTTGATATCATCAACTCCTTAAGTGTTTCCCCGGATACGGTAGTATTTGCATAATGTCTTGAACACATTTTCCTCCACTGCCAGTTACCTCGAACGCAGTAGCCAAATCTGAAACTACCCCTTTCATATGAAGTAAGGCTGAACCTATGATGACGACACTAGAAGGTGCAAAACTAGTTTCACTTAGCGAAAAACTCCTGTGATTCAACGGAACAGCAAGGCCGACATAGTTGGAGTAGCCGATCGTTGCTTTTGCCTTTCATCAACCATAATGCAGCGACAAGGCAGCAGCTTCCTTTTCTTTCAGGGTTGGTCCGTATTACCCATTTCCAAGGGCAACCTGCAAGGCAGCAGGGCTATTTGACCATAGCTATGGTCTTGCATATATACAAGAATATTGATCAAAGAAATGATATGACACTGGTCTGCACATTGGTATGCTCTGGTAGAGCCTTTAGGAGATTGACTGACTAATGGATATCACTCTAAAGAGACTCAGAATCGAAACTGGGGGAATATGCATTCTCTCGCATTACATTATCAATGTGGGTAACTGGGGCGACCATCCCCGACCCAGCGCGTCCACAGGTGGCGGATAGTGGAATGTCCTCCAGAGTACCTGG
>JAODAF010089221.1:0-10961 GCA_027574765.1 Molpadia intermedia | reverse complement strand
ATATTTTTGTCAAACAGTGCGAACGTGTACCTCTCCCAGCCCCTCTCAGGATTACTACACATCCCATGCTTGAGACATACTAAGTGTACCATATTGGGCAGTTGGGCCCATTGGGTGTTTACAAGACATCATAAATCTTATGCACCAATGTCCCTTTAAGTGCGCTTTGTTATATATATACACTCTACACCTTATCCATTCCTGTACATGTCAAAGGAGGAGAGAAGGCACACACGTCTTCACAGAATCACGCGACGCTCGAAACTAAAAAGTTGCCCGGGTTTTAACAGGTCGTCAAGGGTTCCCGTGATTGCTATGACGTCATCAACAGCCTACGGATGCACCGATGGCCCATGTTATATCAAGATTCAGTTTTGCACTCTTGGAACACTATCAGTACAGGATAGGTCAATAACCTTACTATCACGCGATAGCGAAAAATCAATAATTATCTGATTGATCAATATAATTATAATGACAAATAAATAAATATATAAATATCCTATTTCGAGAATCCATGGTATGCACCCATGAATACTTTCTTTCTATGTATAGCATAATTCACACTCGATGGTCCCCATTGAGGTTCCATGACATATATCTTTCACTGAAATAATATTGACAGAACCTTCATAAATGTCAACACCTCGATTACTTATCGATGACGAACCATGTAATAAACATACATTTACTGCATAGTCATACTGTTTGTTTTTATGATAGTCAGTGTATTTAAAACAAAATATAAATTGAGTATTACAGATACCTTTGATCATTCAAAGTACGGTTGTATCATTAATATGTTTTTTTTTCCAGTTTAACAATAACACAATATCCATCATGGTAAGTATTATAATCATATTAAAATATTATAATTATAAAAGTATTGTTATTAACATTTTTACTCTGAAGCAAATTATAATAATGCACTGTGTGTCGTAAAGCCTTGGCTCTCAAACATTTTCCCATTGCGCCCCACTTTTTTGAGGCTAATCCCAATTTGGCCCAAATTCATTCAAAATTTGTGGCGAGGGAAATTTGAATTTGTTTTGCCAAAACTCCAGGCAATCCAAATTTGGGTGGCGACTCATAGTTTGAGAACCAATGTTTTAAAGTGTTTCAAATGATTCAACAAGGCTGTTACATTGAACAGAATTACGTCACCATACTGACAAAAGCAAAAGTGCCCGTCTATTGGTTGAACCACACAACGTATAAACAAAGAAATTTCCCTCACTTTCCATACCGTATAAATTAAACTGAGGTTACATATTATAAAATATACAAATATTAATAACATCCAAAATATTTCGGACCTCTGGTCCTTCCTTAGGGGTACCAAATATTTAGAATTTTAATTATTATTATTAATTTTTGTCGGTGTTAAAGCATTATAATTAGTTGTATTTTGTTTATATTAATGATTAGGATTCTGGTTCTAATAAAGTATTATTTATTAAGTACTGCTTTATAAGTACTTCTTGGTTTGAAAAGATGATGATAACAAAATATATCAACTTGACACGCAGTAGTCCAGGTGACCATTTCCGGATAACTGTGTATAGCGAAAATGACTTCGCGTAGAATAAATGACATGATATAATACGAGGATTGGCTGTTATATACCAGCTGGTTAGGACTCTGGTTTCTAATAAAGAAAATACTGTTGGTCGATGACACCAAATAAAATAAATACAATAGTCCTGAGTGCCCGGATAAACCACGGATCCACGAGTACAGAAAGATCTTCAGATTTTTAAAACCTCTTGAAAAACTATGTATACCAACAACAAACAAAATAAAGTTGATTTAATATAAATCCAAATTCCGTAATCCGTAAATGTACCCATCCAGTATATAGATATTTAATTCTTATTATTACTCAGGTAATCACGTGCTCTTTCTCTGTGAAGATAAGGTTACACCAGTTCGGGATATCTCATTCAGTCTCCGTAGTATCTGTGAGAAAGAAAAATGAAATGGAATGTTTTGACAAAATCACGGAACATGTGGTTTTAGTTGCTTCCTAAGCACTATTACATTAATTAACAACAGTGAGTGGATGGAACGAGTGCTGGACTGTATACATTCGTGACGGGTGGGGTACATAGGGAGGGTGGATTGATAGTGTTCAGTGTTTATGCAGTATTGTATTTACGTGGGTATTTTAACATTACTATACCCTATGCTCCGAATAAATCAAGTGTTTTGAGAATTGGCCGTGAAACGGCTAACCTCCCCGTTCCAACCTAAACGCGTTTATTTATCTTAACAGAATAGCATAAGTGATCAAAGTTTTGTTGAAATGATATAGGCCCACCTTCGTCTTCGTTGTATGACCATTGTCCGTTGGACATACATTATATACATAGATGTAGTTGATATTGACAACAGTACTGGTATAACACTTAAGAGATTTATGTCTTGATTTAGGCATCAAACTTACCGTCTACTGTTAATTGAAGAGATCGCCGTTTCCTGGCTGAAAAATGAAAATAAAATGAAATAAACTTTCATATGTCTTTAATTAACTTTCAGTGGTAGAAAGTATAAAATAGATGATGAAGTTACTTTCCATACGGATATAAAACACAATATCTGAAATAAGTGTCGTGATATAGCTTGATATGACACTCATGTTAATTATTTGTCCTTATACATTTCAATTCTGTCAGTTCGTATAGCCCATTCTAATAAAATGGAGCTGCACAATTCCCAAAATGATGGTGTTGTGCTAGCTATAGTTCTAGCTTCTTAACACCTCTTTATAGTTATATGAAATGAATATAGCGTAATAAACTGGAACGACGTTTAGTATTATACAGTGGTGTGTGTGTCCATGTGCTCACGTGCTCGCCTAGCTAGACACTGAGTGCTAATTGGATCAGGCACAATAATCAGGGAATTATTTATAATTAGGATAGTGCTAATCTAGCCAATGTATTTGATGGAAAACACTGGTTGGGGGACCATATTTCCTTAAACATCAAATGTCGTCATTAAATATCTTAAAGTGAATCATAGGGCATTGTCTCAGTAGCGTGACGTCAACGGTGTGTATCATATAGACGTCGTCATGTTGTTTTCACGCACATGTTCATTTCAAAGTGTTGAGAAAGGTATTTTGAGAAGGCTTTATTAACATGTTTTCAGTCATGACTATTAACGATTATAAATGAAAATATGTGTGAAAGTAGGTTTGATTAAAGATGATTAAAATGTATTGCAGTACTTATAGACTTTCACAGAGCCAGTATTACAAGATTCACAAGGAAAGCGAATGTTAGTCTAAATTGATTATACATAATAAAGTGTACAGAAGACAGCAACAATGAATAAATAAATAAAATATATCAGCAATAATAAAAAGACAATGGAGAATAACATAATAGTTTTATTCTTCTCTAGGGCCTATTTGGGTAATATTGAGTCAACATAATAAATATATTGCCTCCATATATATACATTTAGAGGTTTTTATAGGGTTTTTGCGTTAACTTTTAATTAACGTACCCGATGCACTCGATACATGGAGCTCATAACCGCTGCCACTTGGGATAACGTCAGCCACGGATTTGAATGTGATCCACAGGGTGTTATCACCGATAAGCGTAAAACGGTCATCTAGGGGTATTGCAGGAAAGGCCACATTTTGGTAGATTCGTAGAATGTTTTGTCCAATGCTATTACCACTTCCAATGCTTAACGTATCACCTCCGGGTACGACGAAATACACCAGTTCAGTCATTAGGTTGACAGTGGATGTAATGGATAGTGTCATGGAAGCACTACGAGGATAGCTTAGAGGGTAGTTCTCTGAAGTGATTATCATTGTATCTGTAGGTGGTAATATTCCTGCATAACCGAAGTAGAAAAGGAAACTGTTATGTGTGGTGCCTGAGTATGGTGATCTTACGAAGTATATTAGGGAATGTAAACTGGAAGAAACGAGATAAAACAACTGGTGTTTTTGATTGTTTTCATGGACTCCGCCCATCTGTGTGTGCATTATGCTCGAACACTTCTGAGTAATTTACGCAGCATATTAAGGAAAGTAAACTGGAAGAAACGAGATGAGACGACTGGTGTCTGCAGGTGTAGAAGAGGGTAATATTCATGAATACATACATACACGCACTGGAATAACGTCCGAGGACTTTTGTTTAAAAATATCTATGTCCTAAACACACTTTTGTGTGAGTCCTCGGTTGGCACCAAAGTCCTCACAAGTTTGTGTGTTAACATGTTTCAAGTCCTCAGTAGAACTGTAACATCTAACTTGACAACCCACCTACATACACCCACATGTGCATCCATTAAACTATTTCCGAGGACTCTTCCCAAATTGCTCTGTAGCGTAGAGGGCGACACTTTTGAATTGATATAATGCTATTTCTTCTGAGGTCCTCGGAAGCAATTTTGGTCCTCAGTCGGCGGTGAGTTGTCATGTTTGCGTCCTCTGTCGTATAGAAAAGGGAGTACATACTTTTGTTGGGCCAGCCAGTTGACACATTTTCACACTTTGTGTCAGCAAATGGTTTCAAGTTTTCACACCTCTTCACCGACAGGTAGACATGTGGTGCTGCATGAAAGGATTTACAATCTGTGGTACTGTAATACATATAAACACACATTTTCACATGTAAACACATGTGTTATTTATATTAATTCATGCATATTTAGAACCTTTGACACACCTTTTATGGTAATGTTGGTACAACATGTAATCAACTTATTTTTACTTACAAAAATTACATAAACCCCTATCTATTTCAGTTGGGTTTTTTTTATTATTTTTTCAGCTATGCAGATCTTGATGGCAGCAACCTGTTTATTTTGAGCGGTCTGCCGGCTGACAGTGTCTCTCATCCTTTCGACGTCGCCGTCTTTGAAGATTGGATCTACTGGACAGAATGGAATTACCCATCTGTCCATCGAGCCAGTAAACTGTCTGGACAAAATTACGAGAAGTTGCTCGATCTTGGCGTCCGACCATACGATATTCAAATATATCATTCATTACAGCAAAATCAATGTAAGTTTAGCATAGTTCAATGTCCAGATCGGTTTTCTATCTGCTTTTGTGTTGTTTTATGTATCGCATTGAGTTTATGATTTCTTGCCGAATCTATGCAAGCATGATGTCGTGTGTGTATGCATTACGAAGAATCTTCCGAACCTCAAGTGGTACCCCACCACAACAGTTTTTGGGTAAAAACTGTGGTGGATACCCCACCAATAATTTACGACTAAGATAACAATGAATCAATCAACCTTTCACGAGCTAGCCTCCAAACTGTTATTGTAGTGTAACCTTTGACCTCAGGTTGTTCAATGAGGTTATAGTTGTGTTTATCTTGCAGTTAACATAAAGAGATGTGGTTACCCCTTGGGCTCTTCCAATCCTAATATTGACAATGTTTTGACATGGCAAAGCCATAAAATTGCAAGAGGTTTAGGACCTAGTTTGGGGTTGGAAAATTATTCGTCATGTAGTCCTGGAGTAGCTGATCATGGTCAACTAAGACGATGCAGTAGATGCACCGTACCTCATCTTGTCCGTACCTCATCTTGTTTGACATTTGATTCTGGTCCAAGTGGCAATGCGTGGTCCATGAGAACTTGCGAAGCACGTACAGAGTTCATAATGTAAGGACTTGCTTTGCAAAATTGATCAATCATTAATGGTAGTGTTTACTGTTTACACCGGGAACCCGATTAATATTCACCTTGCAATTCAATACCTAGATTGGAAATTAGTGTATATACCTAGATGCCTCATGTACCTTTCAAATCCAGAAAATATGAAATTCAAATTATATTGAAACATTTTGTTTGTTAGGCAGTGACCTTAGGTACCCGACTGGTAATCATAGTTGAATACCCAGGTAGGATTTTGCAAACCGGTGTAAATACATCTGACATAGACATGGTTTTGGTTTATTACAGAAATTAACTTACTAAACAAGTGCAAAATTACTACTGTAACGTAAACTAAGCTAACTATATCTAGCAATTGTTTCTTCTTTCTTAAAGTACAATGAACTATTAATTTTCCATGGTAACTGGTTTACATGGTCAACATTTGAACAAAAACGGCTCAAATTTGACTTGATCTTAAAACATTGGGGACAATTTGTTTTTACTGCAAGGATGGTTATATATCCTCAACAGAATATTCATGTGGGGAAAAAACTCACAGCTGTGGTTGGTAATTAATACTAGTTTTCTTCAGGTAAATTCAGTTTGGACTGAAGACAATGATGATACTCAGGAGGCAGGAAGGCTTCAACAGCAGTGACAGGATTAATTGCTAAAGAGTCCACGTTACAACATTTCCATATGATATTTAATGAAAAACTCATAACCTTGATTACTTCTGTTTATGATTAGGCTTTTAGAATAAATATTTTGAAATGTGAATATCATTGTCTATATATTTTGCCTGACAAAGCCTGTTAAGACCAGGTAGTGATCATGGACGTTGAAATTCTCTCTTATTTCTAAATAAATTGTTGCATAAATTATTTTTGTCTGACCAAAGTGGACCATCACAAGCAATTTCTTTCCATCAAAGCTCAAAATTCAGCTAGCTGTTATTCAATCCATTTGCTGATGATCCATGACAATTCCACCAAACACCAGTTATGAATGATGCCACATTCATGAATGGTGCCACTTCAAACCTAATAGATTCTGTTCCACAGGAACTAATACTAACAGGTCCAACATGTTGACTTAACAATGTTGGCCCATTATTACAACAATAAGTTGGGTTAACGTTAGTTTAATATTGGTCCATAGTTGCAAGAATGTGTAGGTGGAACTTTGGCCCTTTGCGACGATATTTTGGGCCAACCTTTTACCAATAAAGTTCCAACATAAAACACAACTGTGTGGCCAATGTCGGCCCATTGTTACAACAATATGTTGGGTTAATGTTAGTTCAATGTTGGCCCATTGTTACAACAATATGTCGGGTTAATGTTAGTATAATGTTGGCCCATTTTTATAACAATATGTTGGGTTAATGTTAGTTTAATGTTTGTCCATTGTTACAACAATATGTTGGGTTAATGCTAGTTTAATGTTGGCCGATTGTTAAAAAAATATGTTGGGCTAATGTTAGTTTAATGTTGGCCTATTGTTACAACAATATGTTGGGTTAACGTTAGTTTGATGTTGGCCCATTGTTACAAGAACCTGTTGAATAAATGTTGGTGGAACGTTGGCCTTGGCTAAGACAACGTTTTGGGACAACCGTAAAACAACGAGCAGCCAACCTTAAAATTACATTTTACCAACGGCAGACCCAACGTAACATCCAACCTTTAGCCAATATTGGCCCAACATCTGGGATGTTTACAGGTGGACCAGGTTGTAATGTGAGCAGAATATGTATATTTACTGAGTATTATCGATCAAATGTCTGCATTAGGTTTAAACATAGACATTTCTGCTTAGAATCGGTATGAATACGGGCTTACTGAGTTTCAGCATCATGAACGGTATGATAATGAACGAGGTATTACTACGGCATGAAACTAGTATGATAATTATGTAATTAACTTCAAGGGTGCCCCTTATAAACCATGCTTTCCGAGAACGAAACATTCTTTGGGACATTTTGGTTTTTCGTGGCCAACTTGCATTTGAGGCAAAGAACGGCGGAACCACTGAGATGTGCATGTGTGGATAATGTAAAGCGTTCAGGTACTCTCGTGTGTAGTTGGTAAAGTTGTGTAGTTGTATAATGTAAAAAACGTTAGCCACTACTGAGTACACTGTATACAAGCTGATGTATATATCATTGTTAAATTTTGGTAACTCCACACGAAATGCCATTTACTAGATCACACAGTGGTTTTGTCATAACCTCGCTAATCTCGTGCACATTTAAAGCCAAACTGTTTCAATTGCATTTTTGAAAGAGCTAATGGACAAATGAATAAAACATTAATTTTTGTTTAGTATTGAATCCTGTTTTGAAACGATCTAGCAGGTTATGGCTTTTTTGGTTAAAAATACAGAACCATATAGAGTGTATACTTACCAATTCTTCCGTCAGACCAGAACAATATTTCCTTTCCTCTAAACTATTAAGTCTTTTTACTTCCTTTACCGACAGACGACTAGCAAAGTGAATGTTCAACTGTTTGGGTTTATATCTTGTAGCAAAATATGAGTACAATAAAGGCATACACCTGAAAATAGTGAAAAAAGTGAGCCGAATGCACACACGTCTTTACAGTTGCATAATCAAACATTTGGCCAGATCGGTCAGAGAGCCTATTTTGCATGATCAATGGAGCGAGGAGCCTACGGATGCCTCGTCGGTTCATGTTATTCAAGTTGTAGTTTTCACCTGACTGTCGATCTGGTTTTATAGCCTCGATGCTGCTCGGTGCAATAAAGGGTTACGACTGTCTGTGCAAACATATTTTGGTTACCAAAAATTGTTTTTTATTATACGTAGCAATGCCTGTCCTGGCTGTGTGCCTGAGACTGGTTCACATTTTCCCCCGCCTTTTCCATCTTCCTTTATCCAGGGTGATTTTGTAGCATTTAATTTATGTATATGTATTTTTGGACACTGGTTTATCGGTTTATGTTTAGTCTCATAACCAATTCCGTCATAAAGGTTAACTCTATAAATAATTAAGAAGATGGTGAAAGATTATAACTATCATGAGGCACACGCCTGCAGTAGACGTGACTGTTTGAGGTACTAAACATGATCCACATCATCTCTGTTCATGTGAAGATTATTGTTGATGTAGTGTATGTAACCGTTGAGCTGTAATTAGAACATAAGCAAACTAGTGTCTGAGAGACCACTTTGGAAAAAATATCGTATTTGTTGCACTAAAAATAACTTGTCTAACAAATACCGTAGTTAGTCACAACGGTGCCGCTTTCAATTCAACCAGACTAATTTTGTTGACTAATTTATATATGGTTTGACATATTTATAATGAACCCAGTAAGCACGCTCGCCTAATATGGGAGATAAACTAACATATGACTAAGTTTACAAGTGGTGCTTCGTTTGGTTAATAATTGATCATTTTATCACTTTGATCACTTAAAGGCCCACTTGTTCTATTAAAGGATAAACTATTCTATTGAACTTTAATGAAACAAGTGAGCCAACCATGACGAGTAAAATGCACACATGTCTTCACGGTTACACGGAGACTTCGAAGCTGCGAAGGACTCATATTTCTATATATTTTTTGGACAAATAATAATAGATTGTATTTTGTGCAATAAAGCCCACAGGCCTGTATCGAGCATGACTACGACCTCGATCACATATTCTTCCTCTACAGGTTTAAACCTCTAGCTTTCCTCTCACTCCTTGAATCATTGAATGTCGGACTTACTGTGAAATATTATCTTCAAACAGTAAATGTGATGTTAGTGTAGATATAGTGTGAATATAACATTTTATATTCTGCTTTCTGGCTTAATTAATTCTCGGAAAAGTTCCGAGAATTAATTTAATGTATGTTGGCTGTGCCGACCAATGCCATGGCATGTACTAAACTAAAGTTTTAAAGCAGTGATAGCTTTATTATTTGCTAATTGAAATTTTCTGTATACTGAGATATTTTGTGTTAGCAAATTGTCAGAAATGAAAATAACAGAGGTACCACAAAATATCGAGTATAGCAACACTGAAGTATAAAATAGGTGAGATGTGGAGGTCTCCACAGAGTACGTACTCAACACGCTGCATGTCTGATGAGTTGAGAAAACCCATCAAATATTCTTCTGGTAGTACGGGTAATGTACCAAACGCCTGATTTACAGAGGAAGTGTAATGGTGAGATAGAATTGTCATTAGCCGTTCTGTAGACGTCGTAATGGCTGCACATAGTATATGCACACCACGTCCATATAGTACTATAGTACAGACTAGTTGTAACAACATATTTGGACCGATCACAAAGTGGAAAAGATTGATATTTCTGTCGAAATACGGTCTTGAACGACAATTACTTTGCATTTTTTTAATATATATCTGGCCAATTTATGTATGGTCAATAGATATCAGGTCAATATATATCAGGTCAATATATGCCTTGTCAAGATATTTCTAGACAATAAATTTCTGGTCGATAGATGCCTGATCAGTGATCAATAGATATCTGGTCAATAAATGTCTGGTCAATCGATGTATGCTCACTAAATATATGGTAAATTGATGTTTGGTCAATAGGTGTCTGGTCAATAGATGTCTGGTCAGTCGATGTCAGGGCAATGGATGTCTAAATTCCCACGTTATATAAATATATATATATATATAAAAGAAAAGGTAAAAAAACGGAGTACTGAAAATTTATTAAAATTTATTGAATTTATTGTAGGGGGTGGAAACTGTCATAATGTAAATATTGGTGATTATCAGTCAGTCTAAAATAAACCGATGTGGATAAGGTGTTATTGCTAACCAGTACATCCAGAAAGGCAATTTGGGTATTAGAGCTGTCATGTGTGAATGTAATGCTCCGATGAAAATTGTTAGCATGAACCCTAAACGCATCAAGTGATGTATGCCCATGGGTCCAAATAAAGAAAATATCATCAATATACTGGAAGTAATGTAACGGTTTTAGAGGGGATGTGGAGAGTTCACGCTCAATCTTGTCCATAAACACATTAGCATAAGAAGGGCCCATTTTGGTGCCCATAGCAGTACCATTAATTGGAATGTAATGACGGCCGTTAAACTGGAAGTAATTGTTACTTAAAATGAATTTGATAATAACAGCTAAGTCATCACAATCAGTGTTGTTATATGTTTACCAAGAAATTCCCTACAGGCCCTTCGTCGTGAGGGATGTTGGTGGATAGGGACTTACCATCATAATAACTAATAAGGAATCAGTGGGTAAAGGGCCGATATCATTAATATTACAAAGAAAATGAGTAGTGTCCTTTAAATAACTTGGGAT
>JAODAF010089111.1:0-10962 GCA_027574765.1 Molpadia intermedia | reverse complement strand
GAGCATGACACAGCAGTCAATACTGTACAGTATTAGTTGTTTCAGTGACATGATTGATGGCTGTAAGTGGTATGTTACCATCAGTGGGAACATGGCACAGCATTCAAGATTGACCAGTATTAGTTGATGCACTGACATGATTGGCTGTAAGTGAAGTGATGTGTTACAGTGGTCAACTCTTTTGTTTTGAATTAATATGAATTTAATCCCCAATGTGATTCACTATGTATGGCTTGTTGAATATGGCAGTTCGCAGTGAAGAACATGGCTTGATTGATGTTTCATGATCTATGATTTGATCTCCATGGGACATACTTTGGGAACACTCTGACAAGGTTGTTAAATGACAGTCCCTCCGGTAGGATGGCATTGATTTTGCCTTGCTACCACATAAACACTGAACAAAGCCTGTGTTCGTCCACAATTAAAATGGGCAGGGTTGATTATGGCTTCCTATAACTCCAAATTCAACCCAAGTATTCCCAGTACTTGATATTCATGTACCATGTGCTCCAAAATATTGAGAAGGCAAACTGGCAAAAATTCATCTCAAATTTTGCTACCTGCCATCATACTACTTAATTTATTTTATTCATGTATAATTTTTTTTCAATTTTATCAAACGGAACTCATGGGGCTTGACTGGGCCTAAGTGTATCGAAGCATGCACAAACCACTTATATCACGTTCCAACAATGAAACATTGTTTTAAGCTTGTATAAATCTGGGGTGTGCCTCGCTGAATTTATAGTTTTTTGCTTGTTAACTAAGGATATTAAAATGTTTGCAGCACATACTAATATAAAATGAAACATGCTGGAAAGTACCCAATGGACTTGATACATCCTGTGCTGAAACACTATATCCAGAAAACGTGTGTGTAGCCGACAAGTTCTTCATCCGAGGAAGGAATCTCTATTTGGCCATTGTTTAAGGTCTCTGTTAACCATCTGACAGAACCCTGTACCAAACATTGTGAAGTCATTGGCTGTCAAAGGATTGTGGTCTTGATTGATTTTGGAATATTTTATGGTTGCATTATATACAAAGGATGGTTCTAACCACTCAAACGAGTTCAGTAAACTACAACATACAATGGACTGCTGACTGGAGTACCGGTTGTATGGTCTTTACAATTCAAGCATGGAGATTCATGTAACATTAAAGGTGTGCGAGATACTTTGAATATGAAGGAGAGCTCTGGACAGTTTCTATAGCCAGATATACATGTGTGTGATGGCCAAATGAGCCAGTCAATAGAAAACTACATACTCAGGACATGCACAGCATAAAAACAAACAAAACACAGCGGAAATAGAAAAACTCAACGTGTCAATGTTGAGCCATCATAAGGAATGGTAATCGTTCCAATAGATTCATATTTTACTAAGAATTCCTCAGATGTACATAAAGTCTCTTTAGTTTAGTAGAGCTCATTGACAACCAATGAATGTTGGTCATGATTTTGAGATGAAGCCAGTGAACATAAGGTAGTCTTACTCTATTATAAGGTATATTCATTCATTCCAATATGTTATAAAGGTAGCGGTAGACATGTATGTGTTAAACGAGTGAAAAGGTAGGATGGGTTGAGATTACTACCAATTGATTTTGGAATATGCAACGTTTGTCACAAACGTCCATGCCAGGATGTTATTATGGTAACAATCCTCACAAATCTGAACTTAAAAATTTAAATATTAAATTATGGACTCATTACCTGTATAATAAACTAGAATAGGGAACCTCTGCTTTTTGGGAAGCAGGGTATTCTCTATTAGAGTGGATTCCTGGCATTCCAGAATACCTTGAGATATGGTCTGGACTAAGATATAGCAGGTATCCTATAGAGCTTCTATGTGAGCTTTATAGCAGCAGCCCAGTTACACTCTGCCTAGGTTAATGTCTACTTCTCTTAGAAAACAAACAAAAAATTTGCAATTAGACCTCATCTGTTATTAAAAAAAATATTTTTGTAATGAGTAGATAAACACTTCCTGTGTTGCCATAGAGATAAATGAACCATGAAGGGATGGGCTATTGTACATTGGAGCAAGATAATTCTAGATTCTAGTGAAATCGGGGAAGGGTGCACTGACAATATAATAAATCTTAAATAATAGCCCGAGGATTGGATGCTGGATTCTTGAACATGTGATCCAACGAGAAGGCCTGTTCATCATATAGCACATGAAGTTAAATATTGTCACAAGGCTAGAAAGGGAAACACTTTTTTTTTAAAACTATATTACATAAACTTGGGAACACTAGAAGGCTGGTTGCTATTAATTAATGGTCACATGCTAAGGTCTTCAGAGATAAAAACAGAAAGAAAAGGTTTGTTAACATAAGTGGTGTTCAAAATGTTATCAATAAGCCTGTATCCCCTGGAGGCTCAGCTGCATAATCCCTTGGGCTCTATTAAGGACAGTAAAGAATAGCCTCTGGCACCTTGCTGGTCCCATTGATCTAGTGAGGGCTGAGGTTTTAGGGGAACCACTGTATTCATTGATACATTATATTCTTTTCATGAATTTTTTTAAGATAAGTATACCCTTACTCACGTTGGACACATTTTGGGGTTTATATAAAAATATCAATTAATGCTCTGTGTTGCTCACTGTCATAAGAAGTATCTAACATCTTATAATGGCCAGGTTTTATTAAATTCACACCACCTATGTTACTTTAATTTAGGTACTCTTATTCAGCATAAATATAAAATATTTTTATGATTACTTTTTGCCAACAGTCAGGTAGTCTCCTATGATACATACTCCAATCTCATATGTAAAATATTAGGAGAATAATGTATGGTTTGTGTTGATGACCATTTGTGTTCACTATTAATTATGAAACAATAACCATTTGTTGCATCACATTATCTCTATTTGATCAGAGTGAGCTCCTTAGTAAGGGCTGCTTCCACCCAGGGTATCATCAGCTAGGTTTATACAATTGGAGTGTCAGGGGTGCCATATTATCTGGCTACAGCTATATAACAGATCTCATGTTCTAGATCATGTATGACGTGAATCAGCTAGAATGGAGTCCAGGAGTTCATATAAATGAGGTTTGTTGGATAATAAAGAATTTGTCTTTTAGATTAATGAGCCCTGCCCCCTGTATTTTGGATAAGAGAGGATGATTTCATCTTATGTTGGATAATTCAGGATCAGACGTGAGTTCCTATAAATGAGGTTTGTTGGATAAGAAAGGATTGGTCTTAGATGAGTGAGCCCTTTGGATAAGAGGAAGCAGAATTGCATAAGTGGATGCAGGTTTCATAACCGTACCAGTTTCTGGATATTATTTACGAAATTTAGAAGTGAGGAGTACAAATGTGAAGACATTTTGATATGTGAGGTTTAATGGGTAAGAAAGAATAGATGTGAGGTTCTATTGGTACTCTTGTTATTTTTAATCATTTTGTGAAGAGGAAAATCCAAATCACAATGTCCTATATTACATTATTACTGCCATGTAATCATGTATTTGAAGATTTATATTTAGGTATTGTTTCAATAGGCAGGGGTAGACAGTAATTTTATCTTTCTAGAATATACACCTTTTATAGAATCATATTTATCGTTAGGGAAATGATTTATTTGAACATGTACTAGACTTAGCTCCTTGTTATATCTCCATACCTTGACATTATCATTTTATGAAAACAAACGTAGAATAAATACAGATCATTTAGATTGTTAATTACTAGTAACAATGCACAGTCACAATGCTCACTTATTGTGATGTCATGTTTTGAGTATAGTTAACTGCTTTCTTATATTTGCACTGTATAATCTAGAGGTATTATGTAAACACTTGTATAAAATATGTATTTATCATGCCAAATGATGACATTTTTTTATAAAAAGATTGGTGTAGAGTATTTCTGTACACATCTAATGTACAGCTTGCTACTAAGGTGCAATAAATCTTGAGTGTGCAAAGTCCTTTTTGTCATGTCCTTTGTGATGTCGAGGTCTTTGTCCAACAGATTTCAGTGGTATTCCATATAGAAAGCTATATAACAACATGTAAACATGACCTGTTATATGAAATGTTTGTGTACATAGACCTGTGGTATTAAGACATCTCTAACTATAAGCACACAAAACAGACTTCAGCAAGAACTGCGGAAGACCTGCAATAGATATAACATATCTTGTTATATGAAATGTTTGTGTATTGATGTACATATAGACCCGTGACATTATAAGACATAAGCCCACAAAACAAACTTTAGCAAGAACTGCGGAGGATCTGCAGTAGATATAACATCTATGGTACATCCATAAAACTGCTATACCTTAAATTATCTCGTACACATGCCAAGTTGAATGCATAGGTTCCTTTGCTTATAATAGAGCAATGAACCACTAATGACTACAATCAAATTAATTTGGGTCGTAATTTGATATAGAGTATACGTATGGCTTATATACCAGCAGAACTTGAAGTGGAAATGAGAAAAAAATTGCAATATATATTGTTATTTATTTATAAAAGAAATGCAATAATGCTTTCCATTGAACCAGCACAAATGTAAAAAGTTCATATGATAAGCCATATTACATTTCATAGAGATAAGGAATACCAAGAGAGTTATGATGTAACCAATTTACTGGTACATCATATCTGTGTGCTTCAAACACAATCTTCCAGAAAAAAGAAATATATACTCATATATAAATTTCAGTAATTTATTATTACACCAAACATGTTTAAAAATTTAAGAAAATATTTTTTATCCATATTACATACACATTTAGTTCATTATAATCCTTTGTCCTACCTAAAATATCATGCATACAAATATAGTACCTTACACAAACCCCAAACCAACTTGCCCTCCTACTGTGCTTATAAATGCAGTTTATTTTATTGCACAATGGACTACATGTGTGAAAACATTCATGGACTTTGCATGTGGCAATACCAATTATCATTGCGTTTTTAACATTAAAAACAATTTGCACTTGGATTAAAAAATATATGAGGAATCTACATATACATTTTCAACTTGTTAAAACACACAATAAAACACACTGTTTCACATTTAACAGACCTATCCCCATCATAAACCTATTTCAATTTTGTGAATGTTGCCCAGAGGTTCAACAGATATATATCTGACTTTACAGAGAACTCCGACAAAGCTGATGGAGTTAAAACAACATAAATTTGACAATTTCCTCCAGAGAATGTCTGTCTACAAATGCAAGCACATGTCAGAGAATGGGGCCATGACTTCACAATGTTTGGGCAACTACTTTGTATGTTATCATCATTGAGAAATTATTAAAACATGGTAGAGTCAATGTACCTCAAAGAAAGTTACTAAGCTTTATAAATCAACTAATCTAACATCATTCATGATTTGTAAGATCAGGTTAAGGCCTAAATATAACATACATAGATGCCAGGTGATTATAGCAGATCCACCATTACAAAACCTAGGCTAACATTTCCCCAAATACTTTATGTGTTAGGCTAAATGTCAAAAACAGGGACTGTCCCTCTCTAAGTGAACACTTTGCATATATGAAGAAACAACAACTATAAGAAAATACTTAATCAAGTTTCCTTCAGTGGCAGTGGCACTACCAGTTGATTTTGACAATCACTTTGTAACTATAACTAACAAGATATATTAGACAATATGGTACTAACTGAGAATTTACAATATAAAAACACCTGATACCTGTCTATTCTTGTTCTTTTTAACCAAAAAGCACCATCCTAATATCCAGTCTATTTGAAATATCAGTATTCATTCACCCAGGCTGGTTTCATAAATCAAAATTCCTGCTCTTCAGACCGCTTTTGGACTTGCAGAAAAGAAGATTCAGTGACAAAAGAATCCACTGTTGTAGATATTTTGAAATTGAAAGAATAAATTTAGAACCAAAAAAGAACCATGCTCATTGTGATAAGCAATTAAGCATCAATTTGATTGCAGTAGTATGGTTATTCCTCTATGCATATGAAACAGTTGTGGACCCATCAACACTTCTTTGTGCTGTACGTGACACATGGGTCACCTATCTGGATTCACTTATTATCTTGCATCACATCTTTAATTTTTTAATCATAGGATTAGTCTAACCAGTATTATTTTTATGAACTGAAAACTTTTCTCCATATTTACCACAACATTTACCTCATCTTAATCCTAGGTTGGCCTAATCTGACTATTGCTTATTTTATCTGTACATCATCATTATATGCTTTCATTATTAATACACTCTCTCTGCCTTTGCATGACAACATTCAAATTCATAACTACAAAAGGATTTATGTAAACATTGAAAGTCAGTTTTGTTTGAAAGATGATTCGATTTTCATTCAAACTATTCACATGAAATTCAAATGCTGGACACCCAAAGAACATCATACCCATCAGAAACTTCAAGCTCTTTTCTTCTTTTAACATCTTTTCCTGGAATGATTCAATGTCTATTAATGTTCTCATCTGAAAGTTGGAGGCAACCAAACCTACTTACTGCTGACATCCAATAACCTGAGAAAAAAATAGAAAAATAAAGTTGATTTTGAATTTCAAGGAGTCCCTCGTGTCCTGAGTGATATATATGGCTCTCTTGATTGTTCTTGTAACATTTTTCACAATGCCAATGGGTTGCTCATCCGATCATTTCAGAATCTTTCAGTAGTTGCTTCAGTGGATGTAGTATATTTTATTTTATATGCTACCATCACTCATGAATTATTAATGATGTTGTGCACTATCAAATCAAGCCTACAGCAACTATATATACCTTTGTACCAAATATGAAACAATAAATCATGCATGGGCAAACACAATATGCATCATCTACTACCCATGACCATTATACATACCAAGAATCACATCAATCCAACATTCACTTCTTGAGATACCATGTTTACAAGCTCAGCAGGCATACATACACACACACTATACATGCTCACATCATTTTGGTTGCTGACAAAACGTATGTGAAAAATATCCAGATGTCTTCTAGTCATTGGTGATTAACCAATGAATAGTGTAATAACAGCTTAATGGCTTGCATTGAAATGGTTTTCCCTTTCATAAATATTTATCGGCCAGAATTGAAACATCCCCCATTAAAGTGACAGCCCTTATATCTTTGTATTACCAATGAGCTCATGAATTAGCTAGATCAAAAAATTACTCAAAAACTTACACCTTCATTCTCATCACTGGGCATTTGACTTGTAGGATGAATTCATTTCTTGTCTCTCCTTTGTTAGACACCCACTGAAACAAATTAATAACAAATTTAATTTAATCAAATGATGATACAGTTGTGGCTATGCTAGTAGCTAAAAGCCAATGGTCATGTAAAAACAACTTTAGAGCATTTGGAAGCACACCTGTGATATATCACAATGCGTAGATACAACCACACACTTCTAAGTGGAAGCATTCAATACCAAAGATTCTTTCAAATAAAGACAAGTGCACAATACTGCATATATATCCAAAGTCATGTGTACACCAAATAGAAAGAACTAGCAGACGATAGTGTTTCTTCAGTTTTCTAGCAAGTGATCGCTACGCTGTTAAGGGCATGTGTTTAGTTCATTTCTGGATGTCATCTAATTGGCATATACATTATTTCAATTACTTAATGATATCTCAAAAATGAGGAAACCACAAATGCTGAAATTTACTCTAACATCATAGACTTCTATATATTTAAGTAAATTCTCTACATGCAGTTCCATGGTCTTTAACATCAATGCCACTGTATGTATACCAACCAATAGACGTTAGGCATTTATATGAAATATATGAAATAACGGCATGAAAAGTAACCTACATAGTTTCCAAGTTTTGGTTATTCACCAAATATCACCATACATCATTTACATAGTTTAGTAGGAGTCTTCTTTGTAAAACTATTACAAATGATAACTCTATCCAGGTGCTGCCTTCAGAAATAGGCAGTGCTGGGAAGAAATTGGTGCTGAAATTAGACCGCATTTAAGGGTTAAGGATGGAATTAGCATTGGGGAATTTCCATAAGAGAACCAGACATCCTTTTTAGGTACCATTATCTTTAGTAAACCACCCCATCTGGGTTTGTCTTACCTTGTAGTTAGAGAATATCTGCCTAACTATTTGTATATCAGCAATGCATGTCAAACAACAGCTTCTTAGAAAATCTATGAAAAGGAAAAGAAAACGTGTTTTAAGAATTTTCATTTAATACTGTGCATATTATCACTATACACCACCATACTACAGGCAAATTCAGGACCTGTACAGTTACAAAGTTATTAAAATATCAAGCATGTTTAATACAAGTAGTCCTTTTACGATTATTTATACCAAGTATCGCATCCACCCAACACTCTTAGTGATCGAGATATCACAAACAAGCTTTATCTAGATGATATGCTGCCCTCACTCATGAATAAAAAATAATGAGATGATGAAGACTACAGTTATACTTACCTGTGTACAAAAGATGAGGACTATAAACAATACAGGGACCGTAAACTATTTATGATATACCTGTCACAAACAATTACGTTTCTCTACACCCCATGTCATCATATAGACCATGCAGTAGACCATGCAGTACAACAAACATCCAATACACCCTTCTTCAGACACCATGCTCACACACGTATATCAGCTGTATGACATAACATCTCCTAAGCACTAGCTAATAGCTATACATGTTTATACATGTTTCTAGGAAAGCCTGGTAGCCGGCATCAATGAATAGAAATAAAATGCATACTGTAATCCTCTAGTGCAACAATGTTGCAGTGACAATGCATGTCATACTCATACTGTTTTTTTATATTTTTAGTAATTACTACAAATGAACCCTGTAAGAAACTTTGTGGAACATCAATTTATATCCATGGTGGAAGCAATAGGCCATATCAAGCAATGACCTAACATGTAACTTCTAAATGTCAGCAAGATGCATTCAGGCGTCTTTTAATTGATTAAATCGAAGGAATCACTCACTATTCATTACCGTTTTATATTCGTGAGTCAAAGTTTGGCAAGACAAACAGGCAAAAGTAAAGTGTAGCTTATTATTATACTCCTGATATTATAAATATACCATAGTTAATTAAAATCAACTGACTTGTTTACTACTTAGAACTCCACAGATTTACTAATAGAACCATTTTATTAAGTACAATAGAGATGACATACAATTGAAGGTATGTCTTATATACCACATAGCCACACAACATGTAATATACATATATATATACATGCATTCCTAGGGTAGATAGGATGTGTGTGCACCCTTGCACCAATATACTAACAATTTGTTGTTGTGATACCTTCAATATCTTGTGTTAGGAAAAACAGTGCACACTGGCTATTTGCTATTTCATTGGCATGAACTTTGACAAGACATTTTATATATAAATGCTATCATATATATATTAACAAGATAAGAGTCAAAATTCCAAATTAGTCCTCCTATTTAACGGTCCTTTTGTCAATACAGAAATACAAGTCTGTCCTTAAGCCACCAGTTTGTATCTTCCAAAGCTAACAGTACTTAAATTTAACTCAAAACTATTCTAACAATTCACCCATCATATTATTGTAGCTATGTCATTGACATGTTAATATTTCTATCTTGTCTTTTTTAAACACAAGATTCATTTTGTTCACAAGTCTGTATGTCATAAGGCAAGTCCACCTAGTTCTATAGCCCTCTGTCCATTGTCACTGAAGACAAAATTCCATATGAGCAAGAAACTTCCCATTTTTGTTTCTTGGTACTGTCCCAATAGAATCTCAACCCTTGATATGAAGCATGGTCTGCCTATGTGGTTCATCATGGATCTTTTACTGTACAGAGCAGGTTCGAGGGTGCAAAATTGGCTTAACGGTTGGGCGGAAATCTGGAAATATCATGGTCCGACACCGCACCCATAGGTCGTTGACCATGTGATAGCAATCAATGGAATTCTCGACCTGCTTGAGGTTTCAGCTAAAGGTTCGAGGGCACATGGACACTATAAAGACGTGTCTACTGCTCTACTCCTTCGAGACGATAGAGTATTGGTTAATTAAGTTATGTAATATTAAAGGTTTTAGAAACTACTAAACATGACCAGGGGAAGAAATACAGGGGTTATGAGACCATGACATTTCGCTTGAAAAATGTGTGCCCCACTGCAGACAAATCATTTTAGATAAGTATTACAAACTATTAAATTCAAGATTGAGCTTGCCTTTTTTGAGTGTTTAGAATCCTCTTGCTACCATCAATAATATTCAACTACAATGGCATCAGCCTAAAGGTAATAAATCATTGTTGTACGTTTTCTTAGCCAACAAATCTTGTGGACTATAAAGCATCCAAAAATTATAATCCTGCGCGCTGTACCTGGATGGGAACAGTCACTATTATTAAGTTTCCTCATAATGCTCTTTGCACAGATTCAATTTGTGCAAAGATTTTCAATATTAATAAAATATCTAACATTAAAATAATACATTTTAGAAACTTTTCAATGAATTAGCAAATCATAAAAAACATTCCTTCATTATACTATGGAAACCAAACTAGAAATAAAAGTATACCTACGGTGTAAATGAAACTGGACGAAGATCAGCAGGGAAGAGATACTGGTCATATGTGCCCAACATCGGACCATAAACATCAGGTATAATAAATAATAAAACTCAAAATTGCTAGCTAGGCTAAAATGGTCACATGGCTTTCATTTGAAGACAATATATCATCAAACAACAAGGATATTAAGCTGCTCTAATTTCTAACTTGTCAAAATTTGTAATGTGCAAAATTAAGAGTGCCAATAACTGTTTAGCCAGAAACAAAAATCTGGGGCAGTCCACTTTGGGATAGGCAACCGTGTAATTTTGGTGGTAGACCCACTCTGACTATTTTTACATACATGGCACAAATTGGCACTAGAGGAATGTTTCTCCAATGCCAC
>JAODAF010089002.1:0-10962 GCA_027574765.1 Molpadia intermedia | reverse complement strand
CCAAACTTAAAAGCTGTAAGGCAATTAACAAACGTTTTAAATCGTGAGTATGGTAATCCGCTTGCTCATTAGCCATTCATGCTAAACTTGGTGAGCTCATCAGCTTATAATTTAAATCCTTTGTGTCAATATACATCAATGGTTCTATTTCACTGCAGTTCTCAAAAAGTATTAAAGCCTAGAAATTAATTACAAGTTTGCAAGAAATATTATAAACAACTGAGTAGTCTGACATCTCCTGCTTTCCAACATACAATGGCTTGAATATTCATTTTCTTAATGTGTCATTCATAGTAGACTTGATCAGTTTGATGATTTGAGGGGTGCATCATATGTATCATTTGGTCGTTTACATGCCGTCTCTTCTCACAGAAAGAATGAATGAATAATCACTAAAGTTCCTGATAATTAATTTTTTAGGTCAAAGGGTCTTTTAGGCTTAATTTGTGGTAAAAATGGGGTGTTCAGGATTTTTAGGTCAAAGGGCATTTAGCTATGAGCCACTGCACCATTGATGCTCTAGTTTATTATTTAATTTTGAAATGACACTGAGACATAGCTATTTTAAATTGCCATTTATTTATTATAACAAAAATGAGGTAATACCACAAGAGAAACACGCATAAAATCAAGGTTTAAACCCTATTATCCAAATTAATCGCTTAATCGAACATCCCTAGATCCAAGTGGGTCAGATAAAGGTGGTTCTACAGTACTTACTGATGCACTTTATCTTTTCAGCTCAATGGTGATCAGGGACCTGACTCTGAGGAGCGCTGCTAGTTTTGGATCATTCCATCTGATAAGACTGTTATATGATGAGTACATGTTTTACCTAATAGAACACAGAGTGGCCACAGCTGCTGGTGAAACACCTATTGCAGTGATGGGTAGGTCACCGTCTTGTTGTGAGACAATGCATTACCCGTTAAATTAGTTATTGTATGGTGTTGCAATCTTGGGTTTGGGCGGGGGCGGGGGGGGGGGGTGCAACTTGGCAAGTTGCTGATGGATATCAGACAATTCTATAGTTTCTCCCATTAGTACCCAAAGCATAATGGGATGAGGGGGCAGTCATACATCCAGGACTTAACATTAGAAGCAGGGGTCCAGACAATAGTGCCAGAGCATTTGGGGGCCAGACAATAGTGCCAGACCATTTGGGGGTCAATCACAAAGGTTCAGGCATGGCCTCTACCACCCAGCACCCTTGGGCATATATCAATAAAAAAGAGGTTACGTATGAAGCACACAGAAACTTTCTGTAATCATAGGCTACATTAAATGAAAATAGTGAGTGGTGTATAGAGTCAATATTCTTTGGGGAATCAGTATCATGATATTTGACTGCAAACGTAACATAAAAGTTATAAATGCCACATCCTTCAACGTTGGTCTATTGTTTGTTCGATTTGAATGTCCAAACTATTAAACCAAAACTTTGCTTCAGCCCTGATGATATTTTTACTGTTCAAATGCTAGTTTTCATAAAAATTGAGCAAGAAATGTGCTTAATTTAAAATTCCTTTCTTGCATCTCTTCACAGACAAAGTTGATGACAAAGGTGAGAGAATTGTTGGACTGGAAAATGCATTGGGTGATGACACCGTCAGGACACAACCAAAACTGACAAAAACGCTAGTAACGAGCAAAGCAAACGATGCCAGTGGAACTGCTGTATTGACATCACAGTCAAATGGTACAGTGGGTGCTTCCTAATGTATTAGCTCTCATGTATTAAAAAGTTTGTCTTTCCTATATTATTAGTTGTTCCTGGCCGTCTTCTGGTAAACCCAGAGCTGAATATTGATCGGAAAGAAAAATTACTGCCTTGTCCCTTCCGGTAGCATGTAGTGCCCCTGACTTCACTGATGGCCAAGTAGGACAGTATGGGATAATAATAACCCTTTGGGTTCCTGGTATGTTTTGCTGTATAGTACCCTGATCTCAATGATGGGCACAAAATAAGGTCCCTTTGGATAATGATGCCCTTTTGGTCATTTAGTTAATAGTTTGCTGCAGTGCCCCTGACTTTAATGATAGGCACAAAATCCCATTTGGTTTTAGTATTGTATTTTGTATTGTATAACAGTACTGTCTGTCTTATTTGCCCTATGTTGTGAGGACCACTGTCTAAATTGTAGTGAGCCTGCACTTAACACCCGTTTGCTAGCATACCTGGCTACTGTGTGCCCTTTATACAATTTGACACACAAGAATAATAAGACACAGGAAATTTATGCTATTGAATTACTACAAAATGGCAAAATTCTGATGCAGTAATTTGGGATATTCAGCAAATTAATTGCAATAGCTGTTGGGAGACCAAGTGTCATTTGGATCACCGTTTCGAACAAAAATCCTGCAGCAGTTGTTTAACCCGACAAACTTTTTGAAGTTTTCTTGAAGTCCTCTGGAATATTATCTTGAATAATAATTTAATGAAATATTTGATGCATGAAGACAACCTGGAAGTCTTAAAATCAGGGTTGATTAGGGAGGTTTCTGAAACATTTCTGAAATATTTTTTATATATGAAAAGATTAAGGTAATGTCCATGGAATAGATACAGATATGGACAGGGTTGATGTAAGTTCAGTTTTGTAATGGACAGCTCTGTGTTTTAGTATACACCATCTTGTGATTTGTATGCATGCACCACTATTTGATGGAGGGGTGGCAGACAAATAGCCCCTGGCAAGTTTTTTGTGTACTTAATTCTGGAAAAAAAGTTTGGATCAAAATTTGTAAAAGTTTGTGAGTCCCATGTCAAGCCTTGAACCATATTGGCTGTTCCTGGATTAGAGCTATAAACACGAAATAAGCACTTTTATAGTACCAAAACGTTTTACACAAAGTCATCCTAAATCTTTGCTTTATTGTTATTATGATGATCATAGAACGATTTACCATGGTTTTTGAAGTTATTCATGAATATAATAATACAGTTACAATGACTGGACAAATAGTTATACAGCAATGCTTTTTATTTATTTTATATCACAAATTAAAATTATTTATGATGTACAATCCATTGAGAATTCATGTTTTTCTCCTTCACGTTTTATTCAGTGTAAGACCCTGGGAATTGTGTTTCCCAACATATATCACAGTTTAAATGTTTTTTTTACGCGTTTTCTACTGTTGTACATTTTTTTTTAAATTTTCATATTGGAATGCGTCAATTTCTCAAATTGTTGCTTTCGATGCAGTGTTAAGTATTGTCATGAATTTGCTTATAGTACAAATCAAATCCTTACTGTGGGATTTAGCTCACAAGGCTTTCTTTTAAAATGGATTGCCTATAATATAGCAGATTAATGTTTTTTACCCTCTAGAGCTGTTTTCTAATAGTTACAGAACATTAAGATTTCAATTGGAATAGACCAAGTTAGTGCTCGGAGAATACCTGTTTTATGTTACATCTAATTTAAATTGGAGACTACTTTGGTTTTTATCTTTTCTTTGCAAATGATTAGTTTGTATTATGTTCCTGGCACTTGTCATGCTATATATTACCCACTCAATGTGATACGTACTGGATGGGCAAGGCTCGAGAACATTTTCAACCTTGCTATCGATTGTGAGTATTGGGTTTTGTTATTATTTGTTTGTTGTTTGTGGTCTTGAATATTATCCTTGATTTTTTAAAGGTGATGGATCTTTATTGTCAGATTTTATTGTATGATTTGAAAACAGATTGATTATCTTATCTTTCATTGTAAAAAGCTCAGAGGAAACGAATTATGTGATCAAACTTGTCGAGTGATTGCTGTGTGATTCTTGATTTTATGAAGTGTGCCTCTTCTTCTCTGCAATTGTCTCTGCAGGAACTGAATTAAAATGGATGCAACAATGATTATCTTGTCTTATCATTTTTTGTTGTTTTTACTTTTTCACAAACTGGAGATAAATTGAAGGATATCCACAAACATTCATATTTGAGTTACCGTCTTAAAGAATCTTATGCTACAAAGTAGAATCCATTGAGAACATTATTTCTATAATGCTGTGAGATTAGTCATAAGATCTAAGAAGCTTACCTACAAAACATGGTGAATCGTACAATTTAAATTTTGTCCAAATTCAACTTATATTGTTTTGAGCCTTGCTTGTCAATGTAAAGCTGAGCATATAAAACAAAGGTTTCTCGTCCAAACTTTTTCAAACCAAACACGTTTGGCATCAGTTTCGATGCCTTGAAGGTGAACTATTCTAAATTTGTATATAGGTTTTATAGATAATAGATGTTCATCGGAGTTGTTCACAATGATCTGAGGACAAAGCAATTGTTTGAAAATGCTCAGAATGATTCTTTCTCAGATAATTGAATGGAAATTGTCACTTGTGGTATGAGGGTACTATGAGCCACTGCACCATTGGATGCTCGTTATTTATTACTGTAACCAATAACATTTGAAGCCATGCTCTTCAATTTTACCAGTAATTTCACTTTGCTTCAACCTATATTTTCTTAATGAACTAAAAACTTGCAAGCAATGTTCACTGATACATATTTGTTAGTGGACAAAGATACATGTACATTCCAAACTGTTTAAGTTGTTTGTTATTGGGACAATAGTTGGAACATTTCATCCCAGGTGGAATTTTGAAAATTAAATCAGATGGGATAAGGGTGTGACCCATTGTAGATTACTTCTTAACGTTTGACAGTTGTGCTCAATACCTCAGAGCCAAAAATACATGCCTAATCATGAACACTACACTGACAAACACTGATAAACTTAATGAGAGATTTAGCATGATTAAGTTTTCAAGAACCATGATTATAAATAATTTATGACATTTGCTCAGTATAGAGTCAATTAATTACAACCAGAATACAATTCTCCACCAATATGTGACCTTGTAATTGTCATTATAAAGCCTTACAGGAATCTTTTCCTTGAATTAATAATAAAATGTTGATTTAAGGCACAGATTGAAGCATCAACAATATCTGTAGACTTCTGCAATCCATTCTGTTTCCTCATGGTTTGAATTTTTCAAACCACTGCAGACTGTCAGCAGTTTTACCTGTAAAGAAAAATTGAAAGAAATAATTTTGAAACGGTTTAAGGATTGGATCTGTCATAGAAGTGGGAAAAACACATATACAATCCATATGTTTGAACAGCTAGTGCTATTGAAATCACACTGAAAATGTACTAACTGTGTACTGCGGTAGAGGCAGGTAGAGCTACTATGATCTCTTTCATCAAATCAATTTGAACTGATGCACATTACATTACTGACGACTGTCTTTGTGAAGCATTAAAGGAGCATAACTGATCTCCTTTGCGAGATCAATCTGATCTGAGAAACATTTACACAACTGATGACTGACTTGGTGGAGCGTTAAGGAGCATAACTGAAAACTGATTTCATTTACTAGACCGATAACCGACCTTGTGAGGCATAATGGAGCATAACTGAAAACTGTGATCTCCTTTGCAAGATCAATCTGATCTGAGGAACATTTACACAACTGATGACCGACTTGTGGAGCATTTAGGAACATAACTGAAAACTGATATCCTTTGTCAGGTCTATCTGATCTGAGAAGCATATACTAGACTGACCTTGTGAGGCGTTAAGGAGCACAACTGAAAACTGATCTCCTTTGCACGATCAATCTGATCTGAGGAACATTTACACAACTGATGATTGATTTTGTGAATCATTAAGGAGCTTAACTGAAAACTGATATCCTTTGTCAGGTCTATCTGATCTGAGAAGCATTTACTAGACTGATGACTGACCTTGTGAGGCATTAAGCAGCATAACTGAAAGCTGTGATCTCCGAGTCCAAGGTATGGACAGTCTTGAGATTTCCAACATTACAAGGAACTCACTAACCTGTTGGCTTGTACTCTGCTCCAATCCATCCATCATAGCCCATTTTCTCCAACAACGAGAAGACATACTTGAAATCAACTTCACCTGGGCTGTCGGGCTCACCACGGTGTGGGGGCTGGGAAACCTGGATGTAACCTGACAAATAGAGGTGTGGTTAGTTAGGGTTCTTTAATACTGTACAGTACTGATCATTATGATTCACTGATTGATCAGAATTTGTCGAAGAGACTTGCCACTATAAAGAAAGATGATTCTTTCATATTGTATAATATAAATGTGTCAGTTATGGCATTCCTATTTGTTATGCTACCAATTTGTACTATATAAAATTCAGGTTAAAACTTAATTACCCTGGTGTGAATAGTCGGGACTCCGCTCAGATATAGGCTGGCGTCTCAAATTCAATATGTCTTTACTTCAAATCAAACACAAACTAATCTTCAAATATTCCTAAATAACAGGTCATTAAACTCACCGATTCGATGGAAGTGCTCCTCTAGGTATTTGGTAAGGTTACCATGCATAATCTGAATGTGGAAGAAATCCTACACAAGGAAAAATAATAATGTGAACTGAAGGAAACTATTGTATATCACCTTTATATTGAATGCTTTAAATGTTTTTACAGCTAGGTTAACATTACATATTCTTTGACTGATGGGGTAAGATGACTGTGAGCCAAGTGTATTACAGCAGCCTTTTTTCAGACTTAACAAGATGGTGTCCCACTATAAGAAAAGTAGTAATCAGGTGTCCCATATCTAAACGTAGCCCACCATCGGTTGGGACAAAGAAAAGTTTATGCTTCAGGTCGCCGCCACACCTACATGGCCGGAAATGTCACTCAAATTCCTTTTATACAGGCCCCTGAAATAATATTTAAATGGCTACCATTTAAGAAAAAAAAAAGGAAGCTTCTTTCAATCCAATTTTGGTGGGCTTTCTTGCTTTTTGTTTCTGTTAAATTTTACTGTCCCACCTGGGTTCTCAAGCGTCCCACCAAGTGGGACGTGTCCCATGTCTGTGCATCAATCCATGTATGTCATTTTCATTGTATTTGGATCGGGCAAGTAATAAAATATCTAAAGTAAAAATAATTCTAAAGCCTAGAAAATTAAACCGTAGATCAATTTCCAATAAAAGCTATACTTACAAATTGTAGTTTTAGATTTTTGTGTCCAACCTGATCCATGATTCGGACAGCTAAATGTGGAAAAGAAAGCAAGAAATCACAAACTGCATAAGTCTACTACAATGATTAATCAATTTATTAAAGACTTCTTAATGATGAGACCTACAAGCAACAAATGACCAACATTGGAGACCAACACCAAAATCCTACAAAGAAAAAAAAACATTTTCAACATCAAATCTGTCTTTTAAAAATATAATATGTACACAGTGGTAGATCTAGGGGGGGGACCCCCTCTCATTTGTGGAGATTTCTAACCTTTATTATCACTGAAATTGAAATTTCTTTACAACTCAATGTTACTTCAAAGATGGCAAGTTAAAAATTGGAAGGAAAGTCCCTCCTCTTAGTTCCCTTCCCCAGGATGGATGGTCATGGACCTCCCCAGACTAATTGATTGGCTGGTCGGGCCCAGGTACCTTTTTCCAGAGTATTCATGTAATATCTTGGAACAGAGATCCTTGTGTTGATTGGCTCAATCAAAGCAAGTATTCCCTCCTAGAGAAAAAGAGAAGAAGTTAGAGGAATTTAAGTATTTATTCCAGGCCATGGAGAGGTGTGCACCACACGTCGAGTATGTATGCTGCAGGTGTTTGGAGCCACTTCTTGGAGAAGGACACCATATTGTGTTTGTTGAAAATATGCAAAGAAGGGCTACACAGGACAGTAAATGGATATTAAATATATTTGTGTTAAACAAATAGGTTGATATAAATTACACATTGACTTCAAAGTGTTGTCTCCACTTGCCCCATGGCAAGCTGACACTGTATATTAGAGAATTCCCATTAACCATAGATGTAATATGTGAATGTATGTGTGCATTTGAGCATTAATTTTGTAACATCACACATGCATCTCATTTTGGGAACACAACATATTTTTTGAGGGTTGTGATGCCACTGGTTCCACCAAACAAAAACACACACAGTCACACAGTTTGCCCATGTCCTCTCCAATCAATGTAATAACTAACCCACCTTTTCCAACCTTGGGACAGCTTCCTTAAGATTCTTCACAAAGGTTTCTTCCATCTTTTGTAGAAGCTCAGGCTTCTGTCCATCTTCATGGGGAGGTATCAGACCAGACATGACATGGAGTCTATGATATCAGAAATAAATATAACAACATGTCCAAGAGACTGGTTTAAAGTTGGTGTAGCCTATTAAGTAAGAGGCATTTTGGAATGTAAGATTCTGACAAGTCAAAACATAAGGTAGATATCCCTTCAAATTGAAAGTCAAACAAAACAATTGTAATAAACAAAGCTAAGAGAACTTAAAATATATATTGGCAATAATAATCTACATACAAATCCATTTGCACACAGCACATACCATAAACAGACAATTAATGGAAGCAAGTCTTTTACATCTACCTTATACACTTTAATGCTTTGCAATATTTGATAGAAAGCTCCACGCTTTCTTGGAATTCCATTTCTCTTCCAGGAATGGCAGCTAAACCAAAATCTCCATTTTGACGATTTCCTGAAAATTTAAAAAAAAATTGTTGATGTTCAATCCAACTCTGAACCTAACCTATGATCATGGCCATAGGAGGCGGGGGGGACTGAGTGGTCGGCCTCCCCCCTGTTGGTCAGAAACCTGCCATAATCGGGCAGAAATGTTACCTAAGTCGGCAAAATGGAACGAGCCCCCCCCCCATCTAGGCAATAATTCGGTTCCAAGAAAAGCTGAGTAAAGTTGTTATTCTCAGGCAAAACGGACTTTCCACTTCTGGACGGAGCGCCTCCCTCCCCCCCCCCGTCTGGGCAATAATTTGGTCCCATGAAAAGTAGTTATCTGAAGTCGGGCAAAATGTCACCGCGCCCCTTGAACACAATGGTCCCCTACGGCATTGGTGTATATAGTACATAACGGAACGTAGTACAATATCCTAGGCTATGTGAACCTAACCCAGCGGCCTAGCCTCATCCTATGGGTAAGGCCTAGGCCTAGTTAACGTTAGGATCTTTGACTTAGGCTAATATCATAATATCCCATAGTACCATAGTAGGCGCAGGCATACTACGCGCGGCACTTGTCCGATCGAGTGGTCGCGACTGGCTAATGATGAAAGACGGATTGACAAATTGAAATGGCTGAGTTTAAAGTTAGAAATATATTTTAACTGTTTAGAAACATATATATTTGAACTGTTAGAAAGATATATTCAAGTTGTTTGAAATATATATCAAGTTGAATATTTATATTTGATGTTAGAAATATATATCTTTGATGTTAGAAATATATATATTTTATGTTAGAAACATATAAATATTATGTTAGAAATATATATATATATTTTATGTTACAAATATATATATTTTATGTTACAAATATATATATTTTATGTTAGAAATACATATATTTGTTGTAAAAAAATATATATATTTGATGTTGGGAATATATATATTGTTAGAAAAATATATATATTTTTTATAATTATTAGAAATAATATATATAATGTTTGAAATATATAAATATTCAAATATTTGGGAAATGCAGTTGTTTAGAAATATATTTTACTGTTTCAAATATATATTTAAATTTGTTTCAAATATATATCTACTTTCTTAGAAATATTTGACACAAACTGCTATAAAAGGTACCCTTATAGTAATAAATTCCCTTTTATCGCGCCATATACTCCGGCATTTTTTATATTGACATTTTTATAATTTTACGTTAGGTCCCGTCCACTTGAACCGTACCCCTCCCCACCTCCTATTTAGAGAAACCGTGACCTATTTGATCGCTACATAAAAAAATATTTAAATGTTGACCCCCGCTTCCCCCTCTCGCCAGCAAAAAAAGACATCAACGTGTGCCGATCTCCAACCTTGTGGTGCGCCTTTTAGTTGCGACATCTTTGTTCTAAATTTGCCTTTGAAGAGACGATATAGCTAGCCATGGTCACGCAATCTTGGTTGTTTTGTTCCACAAAAATAGTGTAGCTTTGTCATACTTGTACTATTTATCCAACGTCGACATAAGCTTTGTTCTGTTCGCCTAACGTTCCTGGCTGTTATTACCTATTGAAATGAAAGCGGACGCACTGTTTCTGTATCATACGTCATGTTTTTTAATTTGCATTTCCAAACCTGTATTTAGGGGCAAACAGGCTTGACCAATGAAATAGCTTCCCGCGGTGAATCTCGTGGCGCGAAATATTTTCACCACCAAACTATTGCGCGAAAAACTGCGCCATATCGAACAATCATTCCGCCTTGAACTGTTGTGTGAAGACTCACGTCGTTTCGCCTCCACATCCAACATACAATTTATCGAAAATTTTTCCATCTTTTTAATATCACATAAGTTTTAAACTGAATCAAAATGTTGGAAGCAAAACTGCAACAAGGAGGTCTCCTCAAGAAGATCCTGGATGCTGTAAAAGATTTGGTTGTTGAAGGACTTTGGGACTGTGATAGAAACGGTAACACTTAAACAGTATTAATAACACTGTGTTAGTGTGTAAATAGCCTTAACCTAGCCTACACTGCAGTCAATAGCTCAGTGATCAGATGATATTGTCTATTGATAACGTTAGGGCCTAATTTAATATTTTACTGTGCCTAGTCTATAGCTACTCATTTTAGTGGTAGGCAAACTGACTACTAATTACAACCGGTTGGCGGTCCTAGGACTGGTTGGCGGTCCTAGGATATATGCCCGGTGATCTGTATTAGGCCTAGCCTATGTCCGGAGTTACAATTTAGACTAGGCTATATCCCAAATACCCAAACCTGTTTCGAATGTCTTAGGCCCTAATTATGTTAGGCCTAGGCTAAAAATTAACAATATGTAAATCGTATTCGTGAAAAATTAACTTAAATTACGTGAGAATCTATCACTTGTGTACATTTTAGTCGTAATTCGTTAACGAGCCGAAAATTAGTGTAAGCG
>JAODAF010088891.1:0-10967 GCA_027574765.1 Molpadia intermedia | reverse complement strand
TTCAAATTATACTTTGCTGATCATCATTAGTTTTACTGGAGTTAAGTTTGTAGCCATGTGTCATTGATAAATTTTGGGTTTGGAATGCTTTTTTTTGAGACACCAAGGACCAACTTTGTTTCCCAATACCATATTCTTACACATAAATAAAGTTAATAAAGAGACATACTCCCTGGGTACACCAGCCACATGAGGGATCCAGTACTATACATGCACCACATGTCTTAGCATCATTGCAGGGACTGGCAGCTGTAGGACAAAGAAGAACAAGATACCGTAAGTCTGTAACCAGAACACAACAGGGTTGCAAGACCAGACAATGTTTTGAGAATGTTTCTGTCGTGACTGAGGACATTTTAGTTACCTTTGGTTGTAACTCCAAGATTTTCCATGTTTCTTACATTTGGTACTTCAAATGCTGATTGTAGCTGGGTAAGTGAAAAGCACACTTTCATGTAAACGTTTAGAGATTTTACTTAAAATGCTCAGTATGCCTTTTGAGCTGTCATACATGAGGCAAATACGCCATACATTACTTTTTAAGAATTTTACATTTGGCTCTGCCCACTCATTAATATTCATGACACAAAAACAATCGCAATCATGCATGGATTGTAGCTGACAAATACCAAGTTCTGTCCCTGTATCCTATTACACTATTGCACACGATTATCTGCCGCGCGTGTTTCTATTGGCGCCGTTTTAACACCGTAATCTTGGCGGCACCCTAAGGGGTGGCGCCCTATTACTTCTTCCTTACGATTTCTTGGACCGCTGAATGTATGGGTATTAAGAGAATGGTTGATGGATGTGAGAGTTATTGCATATGATGGTCACAGTTGTGTATGTTTTAATTTGTGAAATTAATGCAAGTACGAATATCCTAGTGATCCAAAGGAATCCAGAAATATGCGATTGCAGGAATGGGTATGAAAACATGAGTACAGTTATGGGTCATCCAATTTGAATGAGTATGGGTATGACTACGGGTGCAGTAGGAGTACGGAATGATATGATGCTTTGCGGATTAAATACCTGAAAACAAACGGAAAGGTTCACTTTTGCTGACTTTGCAAATATTATTGTGATATATACCTTGATGGTGGTGTGGTTTTAGCAATCACAACAGTATTTTAATTAGCTACTTTAATTAATGTATGTCCTAGTTAATTATGATGTAGCTATAGTCTTGCATAGTAGATATTAACTATAGTAAGGGTATGAGGGAAGTCAGCTCGACTAGAAATTGTACACGTATGCAGTAACCTGTTACTAATAAATAGGAGTGAAATTATTAGAAATGTATAAAAAGAATAGTTTGCTACAGTGTTTTTGTTTCTACGGATGCCTCGTCGGGTCATGATACTATTCAGGAGAGGGAATTATCATCGATCATGACGTGAGCCATTTTTAGAAACTGCCTGTAGCCATCTCACAAGCTTTTCAAGACTTGCATTTTCTCTTAATGGAATCAAGTCATTTTTATCACTAACGAATTAATGCTATATTTTTGAATTAATGGAATTATCAACCAATATATATAGAATAAAATCAACAGGAATTGTATCTCATCTGAATACTGGATTTTGTCTATCTGGAGGAAATATATAGCCCTCAATACTGCTCGGTACAGTGAAGGTAATAACTTAACAATAGTGAATGGATCGCACGAGTCCTGGCTGTATAAATTCGTGACGACCGTAATGTCAGCAATGCAGTCACTTTATCAGAGTAATGTGGTTCAGTTCTGATTTCTCTTTGAATAAATAATGAGACAAATGCATGCAAAAAATTTATTTTAATGTTCATGTTAATTGTTACAGTTTAGATTGAAGGACCATTTGAAATGAAAAAAGTTTTTAAACTAATATTTCTGATTATTTCCCATTATTTCCCAATATTTCCCACTTTGGGGTATTATTAACCGGGCGGGAATTCCCGGTATTTCCCGGCCGGTATTTCCCGGCCCGGTATTTCCCGTGCAACCCTGGTTCAGTATATACTTTATATGTACCGAGCGTGTTTGACGCTACGCAACTGGCTCGACAGTCGGTCCGAAATCTTGAAATACCATGGCCCACCGTGAAATCAGCAGGCTGTTCGTGACGTCATCGGTTTATGGGTCTGCTAAGAAGACCAGGCAGCTGCTTCAGTTTCGAGCTCTACGTGAGGGTGGAAATTGGTCTTCTGCTCTCCTTTGTGGCATAAAATTTAAAATTTAAATTAAAAAAATTATGAAATACAACTATTGACAAAATTTACTGAATTTCTGAATTACTCTTTTGTTCTTTATGAAAAGATCAATTTTAACATTGTGTTTGAACCACATTTGCACGGTTAGAAGTATTTCAATTCTTATAACAACAAATTTTGACCAATCAGAAAATAAAAATCGGGGTTTAAAATTGGACTGTATTACATTTTAGGTAGATCTTTAAGCGAATTCGCTGTTTTATGCATTAATTAGGAGATGTATCAATGACATCAAAGCAAGTAAATTATATGGAACCACAAATAGGCCTACCTTATAAATTAGTCAGGCGTCACGACAAGCCACATCAGACGTGAGTTGGCCATGCCAGAAACACGGCTTCACCGTACTGTACTTTCTTCAGAAAGCCCCACCCCCGTTGTTCATTGATCATCGATCATCATTCCAAAGATTATATAAAAACAAAATAAAAAGGAACAACCTCGGGATACTGACGAAAATAATACGGTATCGGCAACGGCTGTCGTTGCATACGTACATATAGCTTCCTTATTTGCCACAAATTAAAACAGTCTAGGCGCACCCAAAGCGCCGTTCTTGCTACGCGCCTTCTCGATACTGCGTTGGTATCGGCCGTAGTGGTCCGTCATCACAATTACTTTCCTCATTGACTTATACACGAATGTGTATGAAGTATTCCACCAGCATGTGCTAACTCTCGTCTGAATTTGGAAGAGGGATGGTTATTTGAATTTGACATAAATTAACATACCGTGGTCGTTTAGATTTTGAGCTAGAAGAGGAGAATTTGTAGAAAGGTTGGCCCACCACAGAACAATCCACTCGTCATCGAAAATTCTTTTTTTGTCATCAAATTGCAAAATACATTAATATCACCTTTAACCTTCCTGATTGTAACTATCTATACTTTCATTTGTGTTCCTCAATATCCCAGTAACAAAGACAACAAAGTGTTTAACATATCATAGAATCCATCAAAAAAACTGTTAGGGATTCTACCCGGGGGAGAACATTCTAGGTCAGTGATTTCCAACTTTTCGCGAGTACGGTAACGTATTAGATTACCCCATTGGGGTAATTTCCCCAGGTTGGGAACGATGGTTCTAGCAGGCAGAGGAGCACTGGCACTAATGGTGGCGTACCTTAGTGCTTGCCAGAGCCGTATATAGAGACTATACGGCTCTGGTGCTTGCGTGGAACTTGAGGGCGGTATACTACAATGATGTTCGTTTTGTTCTCGTATGCAAGATAAATTCATATATGAGTTTTATAAAGTGTTCCTTTGAAATTATATAAAGTGTACATACATACATTGGGAGATTGAGAGGGATATATATTTTGCATTTCCTAAAATTGCCCGAATTTTTAAAGCGATAAAACATTTCGTAGGATTTTAGTAACATGTCACGTTAAATGATCATAACAACATAATCAAGGTTTTGCTTAAATATTCAGGTGTTTCTCAAATGATACTCCCGTATATGAACACTGTTGAGGTAATGATTCATGAGGTTATTATAAGATTTACGAATACATTCATATCGTATAGTATTGATTATAAAAGAACTACACTTGAGACCTACAAAGTTTGTCTATTTGTATCGACCCAGTGGGGCGATGAAGAAACCGTCATGAAAGTGTTTTACCGCCACCTGACCACTTCGACAAAACTTCGACAAAAATGTTTATCGGTCATGTTGGCACCAAAAGCGAAAAAAGGCTAAAGGAAAGATCTTCAAATAATAACGGAATGGCCAACAACCGTGGCATGAAAGGTGGGCAACAACAGAAAGTCAACAAAATCCTCTTGCTTGTCTTAGGACCCTCTGCATGGTAGGCTTCAATATTTGAGTGGTACCCTAATAAGGTATTGCCCATGGTGTCCTAACAAAAATTAATTAGTGGTAGCATCAAACCAAAGAGGCTCACCAGCTGATCCAGGGTAGGAGGTCATCAGTAAACTGTGTACCCTTCAGCTTGGCTCTAATCCCTATAGGGATCTTTGGGTAGTCCCGAGTCATCTGTGGCATGATTCGTTCTAGGTGACTTGGTCCTGATTACTTCCTAATATATGTTATGGTGAGGTCCTTCTCTACATGTCTCTATAGGTTTGGGAGTTTGATTACATCAGGTTCGGAGGCCACTCAAGACTCATATTCGCCCTGTTTATTTTGGCTTTACAAGACTTCTCTATTCCTACAAATGTTCGGAGGGTAATAATCAATATCATCCTGCCCCTGGGATTGCCGTCTGATGGACATGAGTGGTCTTCCGATCTTTGACCTGCTCAAAGGATCACAGGGATAGAAGAAGGCTGTTCCTCACAGCTGCATGACGCCGTACTGAACGATGAAGCCATCAGCACCACTGGGGGAACCAGCACCACTGGAAACCAATGAACCCAGAACAGACTCCTTGATTCAGTCCATGAACCTGGTGATTGCGAAGCCGCACCGTGAACCGCCAGGCCACGCTATCACCGAGAGGACTACCTACCTGAGGACAGAGAAGACCCTCGCCATCTTGCCGATTGCTCTTATCTTGTTCCTGATGATTTCTCTTCTTGCTGCAGCGATATCACCTGCAAATAAAAAGAAGATTAAGAATGGATTCATAACCAATATTAAACAGAATGAACGTAGAACCAATAACCGTTGTGGTGATACCACCTGTATAATACAACATGTATATAACACAAAAGAAACTATGACAACGAATTCACCAATGGGGAACTAGTGACTAGAAGATTGATACAAGATCGATCCCAAAGAAAGAACGGTCAAATTAAAGTTTGCTTACAAGCTATAGCAAACAGGAATCTACCTGGTGCCACCACTCATCAATACTTAGTGCAATCATGCCATAATATATATTATATACATTAATCTAAGAAATGGGTTGTGGAGATTTTAAATTTAGCAAGAGTTTAATATTCTGCTGCTTGTATGCAGTTAATAAACTTTTACAGTATAAATGTATTTTCTTTCCTCTCCAAATCCACCCACATTGTACATCACATTTGAAAGAAGCCCCGTAAATTACTGTCATTACTATTTTACAAAAAGAATGATAATAAAAAAAAGATAGAACATCTCTTGTTAAACATCTTTAGTTCGTTATTTGGTAAAGTACGAAATTTCACATTAATGGTTAACTTTACTTGCTGGTTTGAAATGCACTTACAGGTCGCTGAGGTTGATTATATTGAATGTGTAAATTACGTGGAGGTTAGTTTTCCTATATTACCAAAGTGCAATAAAAATTGGCAACTCGAGCAAGTAATTTGATCTAACATTCATGAAATTATAATTAACTACTGCTTGGAGGTTGTCAAGTCAATGTACAAATACAATTAAATTTACTCAGTAATAAAATAGCTGTCTTCAGCTTTATTTGACCAAATAAACATTAAAAAGGCATGGTGCAGATAAGCTTCACTGGTTGTTTAAATTACATCAACATTTGCTGGGAAAATGAACTTTTTATACTCCAAACATACTGTATATGTTATAAAATCCTTATTGGCTTAGATGCCTGCAGTCAGGTCCCATGTGCGTGTGTGTATATGTGCGATGTATGTGACAGTCCTTGTACAGAATTGAGAAAGTTATGTTGCTGAAGGAACAGATTGGAGGTTACTTTTCCGTACAATATGTTGATATTTCAATGATGCATTCTGTCAAAAACTGGTTGCCCAGGGAGAGAACGTACAAGAAGTGACTGTTACGATTACATTTCGCCACTAAGGGCACAACATCCATAGTTGGGTACGGACATTACCAACAATTCAGATCTGTCAAGTTACTCTGTACAAACTACAGATCAAAAATGACAGTTCTGCAAAATTACAGTCCAAAGAATGGTGATATGTTGTTCGCTTTGTATTGGTCAAGGATGGACAATGTTTTAATATTTTGTTAACGATATGGTCAAAATTGCTGTTGTAAATCTAAGGGGGAGAAGCCAGTTAGCTGAGCATGGTATTTTCTTGTGCTTCTCATTGTCCAAGGTGAATTTGAAAGTATGACATCATGATTGATGTATATTGATGTATATTGATGTCAGTTTTAATACTTTCTTCCTGACAAATCCTAACCCTCAAACCTAACCCTCAGACACAACATGACAACACTGTTAAAATCTTGTAAAATGCCTAAAGCATCACTGATTCCACTGATTCACTGTACATAAGCGCTGTGAATACAGTCACTGCAACAAACCTTGAATTAACTCAATGAATAATATTATCCTTGGTCCATGATCACGAGGTGGTTCCTTAGCTAGACAGCCTGCTCTCACATTTTGTTTGCTCACATTCCATAATACCAACAAACATTTGTCCTCTTAATCCATCCTCTAACCTTGTGTTTACTTAGGAGCAAGGCCAGTCTTATATTTGTTATTGAGCTAGTGTTCATTGAAATATGTACTCTGAAGGCCAGATGTGTTAATTGTGGACATAACTGTTTCCAAAACTCCACAAAAAGACATGTTGAACTTCCAATTAAACAAGACGCTGAGGCAATAACTGATAGTTCATTTATAGCTTAAGAATAACCCGGGCACATCACTCTCTGGCGAGGCTCAAGTACAGAAACAGTCACCGCAACAAACCTTGAATTAACTCAATGAATAATATTATCCTTGGTCTATGATCACGAGGTGGTTCCTTAGCTAGACAGCCTGCTCTCACATTTGTTTACTCACATTCCATAATACCAACAAACATTTGTCCTCTTAATCCATCCTCTTGCCTTCTGTGTATACTTAGGAGCAAGGCCATGTCTTATGTTATTTATTGATATAGTGTTAATTGTGGACATAACTGTTTCAAATAATAATCTTGAAGACATATTTAGCTCCCAGCAGTACACAGAATGCATTTTATTGCAAATATTAAACCAAAATACTTTGTCTGCTCTGGCTTATTAATTTGTTTTAAATAAGTTATTATCATTTGAATTTAGTTTGGTTTAGATCAAAATATACCGAGCAGTCACAATGTGACGATGAAGCAATTCACAGTGATTTTCAGATGTTTTAAAGGAAATGAACACACCTGTTTGTTGCAAAGTCTCCTGAACTGTAGAAGGTGATACAGAAGCTTGGGAGACCATCTCGGCCTGCCCGGCCAATTTCCTGGTAATAAGATTCTATGTCCTTTGGGGCTGTGAGGAAAGAACATCTTAACTCATTACTATGTAAGAGAGATTTTGCAATTTTTAAGTTAACCATAACACAAAAATGCGCAGTAGTGGCTCCGATATTAGGAGGCAGTGCCAAGGCTATGTTCTACTACCCTTAATAAAGCCCGAATGAATTGTACAGCCCCAGGAGATAATAAAACTAGACTACAAGCTTTATTGATAACATTGGAAACTAGATTACTTGACATAGGTCTGACAGTGTCAATAAAGTGATCAAGCATCAGCTGAGCCTCCAGGAGATAATAAAACTATGCTACAAGCTTTATTGATAACATTGAGGACTAGATTACTGGACATAGGTCTGGCAGTGTCAATAAAGTGATCAAGCATCAGCTGAGCCTCCAGGGGATATTAAAACTAGACTACAGGCTTATTGATAACATGCATTGGGGACTAGATTACTGGACATAGGTCTGGCAGTGTCAATAAAGTGATCAAGCATCAGCTGAGCCTCCATGTATTTTACTTGTAAAGCGCATTGAGCAGTTGTCTTCTGGATTTGGTGCTATATAAATCTCATTTATTATTATTATTATTATTATTATTAACATGACAAATATACTTTTTTGTAAAGTTACTGTAACTCGGTATTACAGTAAAAATTTGATCGGTTTGTCATTTTTTCGAGTTTGGTGACAATTCAGCAATTTGACAATTTTTGTCGAGATGGCAACCGTAACTCGTTATTATAGTGTAAAGTTTGTCATGACAACTTGATAAACGATGTAGTTTTGGTGTGTTGTCAAGTTATCATAACATAGTAACTCAACATCTCATATGTCCCCTCAGAGCCACCATATCATTCACATCCAAACTATGATTGCATTTGCATTAAACTTAAACATAGTAATTCAGTCAGCATGCACAATTAATTCCGAACCAACCAACCTCATAGCTACTAAGAAACTCTTGCTGAAGAGACAGGGCGATCTGTTGATCTGTAGGGTGGAACAATACATATTATCATTTTAATATATTTAATAATAATAACTTAATAAATTTATAATTCAAACAAACAGTGGATTTCAACTTGGAGTAGAATAATCTGTATCTGTACAGTAGCTATGCCTTTAAAAGTAAATTTTCACAATTCCTATGCCAACAGCAGCTAAATTACTAGCATACTTGTACTGTGGATACAGATGAAAGAAGGGTCTTACCCAGTTCTCTTAGTCCAGAGCAGGGGTGGGGGAGAGGTGGGAGGGGGGACTTTGTCCTGCTTCTGTGAAACTTTTTTTTTCATCCCTCATTATACCTTTTAAATGTGGGATAATTAATTTTTTTCAATTTATTTCCTCCCAAATTACTGAAAAGCAAAGGTAATGCATTGTCCTGCTGCTCTGTCATACAGTACATCCCGATTTGTTTGCCCGAACCTTCTCCGAGGAGTGGGCCGACCTACCCCCCTCTGTTAGCTCTGTCTATGCTACTGAGAACAATAACAAGTGTTCTGGCTGGGATATTTAAATCTTCTTGAATATTTGGTGGTGGCTCTGTGAGGACAAACGAAGCATTAAAATCGGTTCCGACAGGTCACAAGAACATTATCTCTTAATCAGTTCTACTAAAGAGAGACTCTTGCCTAGAAAATCATTGTACATGTCATGCAAGAAATGTGACTTCGCACTTACTGGACATGTCAAGGTTGATATATATGAGACTGCCCTCTATCGTATCATTGTCTTGTTTGTTGTAGAGGAACCTGTTGCAAATTAATAAGAACAAAACAAATAAAAATTGATTAAAATTGATTAAAGATTTAGATCACATTCAGTTTCGCATGCAGCTTCATGTGATAAGTGGGTGTACCGTTCTAATCGAGGGCAATGAACAACAGTGTCCATGGAAGAGAACAGGAGGGATACATGCTTTTACATTCTTACACGAAGCTAAACAAGTAATATTTTAGCAGGCTGATAGATAGAAAAGTCCCGAGACTGCTATGACATCATCAACAAGCCGGTGCTGCATTGTTATTTCTAGAGTTCCGGCTGTTCATCAACTGCTCACTACATGAAGGATTAAACTGAAGTAGTTTGTAGAGTTTTATAGCAGGCTGAGAGGGAGCAGTCATGTGATTCTATGACATAATCTACAGACTATGGGTGCTGCAGTGGGCCATGTTATTTAAAGAGTTCTTGCTGTTCATCAATCCTGTTTTGCATCAACTGCTCACTACATGAGGGATTAAATTGAAGTAGTTTGTAGAGTTTTATAGCAGGCTGAGAGGGACCAGTCATGTGATTCTATGACATCATCAACAGACTACGGGTGCTGCAGTGGGCCATGTTATTTCTAGAGTTGTTCATCAATCCAGTTTTTGGTAAAAACTCCAGTTACATGAATGATTAAACTCACCTGTTTATCATGTCTATAGAGAAATGATCTTCAAAGTGTACAATTCCCCAGTAATCACCATTCTTAGCGCCATTGTATGCTGTTGTGTAGTTTTCAATGTTTACCTGTGGAAAGAAAGCTATGTTCATCATCACAAATGACAATCAGTGCAGAATGCAATGGTGCATAATGTAGCCGATGCATAATGGAGTTGATGCATAATGTAAACGATGCAAAATGGATTCAATCCATAATGGTGGCAATGCATAATGGAGATGATGCATAATAGAGACTATGCATAATGGAGCCAGTGTATAAAGGAGACTATGCATAATGGAGGCAATGCATAATGGAACCAGTGCATAATGGAGGGGATGCATAATAGAGCCAATGCATAATGGAGCCAGTACATAATGGAGCCAGTGCATAATGGAGACTGCATTTAATGGAGGCGATGCATAATGGAGCCGATGCATAATAAAGCCAGTGCATATAATGGAGCCGATGCCTAATGGAGCCAGTGCATAATGGAGGCTATGCATAATGGAGCTGATGTATTTGGAACATTTGTTACATATATACAATGAAAGTAATTTTTGGCAACTTTAACCCAAGCCTGTTAATAGGTAGTAACGAAAGGCACTGAGGTGGAAGTTCTGGGGAAGTGGCAAAGATTGCCTTCACCCAGAAACAGCCGCCTTGTAGATTGCAAAACTTAGTATTAGTGCCCTTTGGATGCTGGCCGAAGCCCCTAGCTCCCAAGAAAAAATGGGGGGGGGGATGGTTCAATCAAAATATAATGGAAAAGCAGCCCAGTGGGGGTATGCATATGACATGTTTGCTTGGCTAGAAGCCTGCCGACACCCTTTCATTTACTCACTGACCATTAAATCAACAAATGTCATCTTAAATTAACCCATTCTCATGTGTTTGCTCATGAGCAAGTTCACTAGTTTATTAAACTAGTGTTAACTGACACATAATATCTGGAAGTCAAAGTGTTAACTATGTACATAACTATTTTCAAAATCTGCCTTCATCAGGATGTTGAAGCTTCCAGCAATATTGCATGTGTAGATTAATTCTAGTTTTTAAGCTACCCTTGCAACACCTTGGTGTTACGTGACTGGGCGGTCGGTACGGTCCGCCACGAAGCAGAAAGAAAATATGGAATGCGTCTCTAATATACA
>JAODAF010088780.1:0-10967 GCA_027574765.1 Molpadia intermedia | reverse complement strand
GCTTCCCCTATGTTCCATAATAATCATTTTAAATATTGCATCGGAACCATCTATGCACACTTGCGTTCTGGTTTGTTCAGGTTTACAAGAATATTTTATTTTCATTCCTACTTTTTAGTAAAAAAGTGGTGTTAATAGAATATATATATATACAAGATAATGCGAAGGAACATTCAAGGAAGTTTCTGTTGGCTTCGTTTTATTTTTCATTGTAATGTACAAATCAGGAAGATTTGTTGTAAGAAATAGGTAAGGAAGTTTTCCTATCCCATACACTCTTTTTACATCACTTGAGAACATCTGTAGGAAAAAGTTATGAATTTTACCTATTCCTTACATGATCCTTAGGTGATATTTTGCTATGGGAAGACTGCGTGACCTCTTGTCTGTAAGTTGATGAGACAACATTTCATCCCTCAACTATTGACAGAAAATATACAAATCTAGTAAAAGAGGGCATTCTGAAGGTGGTTTCCCTCGTAGAGCATTTAATACTATAAAGTTTTATCTCAGGTTGGTGATAAAATTTGACATTTGATTTTTTTTCAGTATAGTTTTGTAGACTTTAATAGAGCATTTGGCTGAGTTCTGATATATGTAAGTAACCATGCTCTGGAACATGTATGTGATCATGATGTTTGTATATCACAGTTGCTTGTAAAATGTGATTCTTTAAAAAAAATTTAAAAAAATTCATACTTGAAAGATGATGGCCTGTGATATCTAGATTGTGTGCACTGTTTGAATATTTTTGTTTTGGCTTTTTAAGTGAGTTTTCATTAATTCAGACTCAGTGTGGTGATGCTTTAAACAAATAATGCATCCTGAAGCCATACAGGCTTAAAATCCTGTTTATCTGGAAAATTTTCTTTGCCAGAAAGCATGAAACTAAAATGAATATCCCAGGTACACAGTGTAAGGCTATACTGTTCATGAATGTGACGTCATAGTTAATTTTCATTAGTCCAGTGAAGCCATAGACATTCTCTAACAATGATTACAGAAAATCAAATTATTAGTGATATTTGGAGAGTCATATATAGAAATTAGCAAGAATGAGGTTGAATAATGAGGCTGAATAATGCTAGTAATGTAGCTTAAAACTAACATGTTGAATGACAACTGGTTTAAACAGGTCATAATAACTTACTCGTTTGTAGAACATCAATAATGAGTGGACAATTCCTGGTTAGTAATTACGTTTGAGGCTTGACCTTATTGCTGGGCACACCACTAAGATTTATATTTAGTATGAAGGTATATAATGGTAATAATATAATTATCATATAATCATGATATGTTTTTCTATGTGAGGGGGGGGGGGAGGATAAAATTGTATTTTGACGTCCCCTACAATATGTGCAAAATGGTGCCATATATTGTGTTGTATGCTAAATTGAAAATTGCAGAGTGGGTATTTCCCTCTCTCTCCTGAATTGACCCCTCCCGAATTGACCCCTCCCTTACTCTAATACTGTGTTAATGTCTTTCCTTTTGATGCTTACCCATTTCAAAGCAGTCTTGTTTTCACTAAGCGGCATCAGAGCCAACTATGTTATGAATCTGGGTCAAACTAGGGCAACATCGGCTTCCATTTTGTATCTAGGTGATAATCGTAGATAAAGAACTGCTACGATCAGCCACCTGACGCACTCTTGGCTAAGATATAGTACAAGGAGAGAATATCCGGGAATTTAGAACATAGCAATTTATATTAATGTCAAATTTGAGTGCAAGATGTCAAAGGTCATTGATGCAAACATGAAGTACCAATAGGAGAATAACCTTTCGCAGAGTGCACAAGCAAAGATCATTGCCCCGGACTGGTTTGAGATGATCACGATGCCGGGAGCTTGCTCACTAATGAGAGTAAATTTTATAGCAGATTATAGAGCATTGATTCCATTCAAACCTCCTTTTAACAGGAGGGAAAAAAGATGGAGCGGTTCATGATATTTGAGCCTAGGGGCAAATTCCCTGAGGTCAGGGGTCGTGAAACAGGAGACAGAAATGTGTTGTATGTCTAGAGTATCTTGCACGCAATAATTTGATAGGATAGATAAAAAATGTCAAGTGTTGCTGATGACATGAAACAGACTGGGAATTCCAGAAAGACCTGCTTCATTCTTCTACTCCAGTAATGAACAGATGGCTTAGATTAACCCAACCTGGTCTAATTATTGTTTTTTCTTCCAAGGGGAAAAAGAGGCAGGTTCTGGATTTCTATAAACTATGTAAGGATGTTTTGATCATGATCATGTTATTCTAGTGGATAAATTGGGGTGTAACATTTCAGCAAGGTAGTGTGTTTCTTTGTCTGTGTGTTTCTGTTATAGTTTATTATGATTTTAGTATGTTTGTTTTCTTGTAGATGTATCATAGTAAAAATATACATGCATATCTCACATTAATGTTTTGTTTTGTTCCATCAGAAAACAAGAATTGGGTATGGATCCCAGTAGTCCAGGGATCAAAATAAAAGACCCTGATATAAAGTTGTACCTCTCCATAACCATTCCCTTAGAAGGGATGTCCCTCTGAGATAGATAATACTGCCCTTTTTACCTTTGTCTTTCATTACCCTCACCAGCAATCGCATGATTGCAATAGAAGTATGAAGCAAGTTGATTCTGTCCGATTCTGGTTGAAAGAAGATAAGTAAACCAGCTGAGGCTCTAAAGCTTGATAGCAGAGGTGACACAATTTGTGCTATAGATTCTATCCCATCATCCTGGGTGCCACAACTTTTTCATATCCCACCCCCATCAAAAAGAGTGGTCATGAAATATCCCTATAGCACTAGAAAGGGCTAAGGAGAGACACTGTGTAGATCAATATGAAACTAATATTGAGTAGGGGTTTAGTAGTATTAAACAAGTTGTGTGGTTGAAGTGAAATATCTTCTGATTATTCATAGGTCTGTAACCCCCCCTCCCAGTCTTGTAAAACCCCTGTAGTACTAGACTAGAAGGACCAAGGAGAGACATTATGTAGATTATCCATGTGCACAAATGGGCACAAATCCCTTGAGTCACTATGGCTCTCTCCAAAGGGTATTTTCTGTTGGGTTATTATAAAGTCTTGGGAATAATTAAGAGACACCTTCAAGTTATTAAATGTTAGTAAACCATCGGAATGGAAAGTTAGGTTGCATTTTGAGTAGTTTAGATAAGGACTTTCTATGCATCCCTGTATGGGTGTGGCTCCTCCCCTAGCCCCTCATCCTACGTTTTCCTGAATTCTGAGGTCCTTGGACATCTTTACTCCATTCCAGGACTGACAATTGGTGCTTACATCTGGCAGAAACCCATACAATTATGCATTATTCACTCAGATCAATCTGCCTATAGGTTTGACTCCTTAGAACCATGCCAGGGCACAACAACATTTCTTCAACCATATGAACCTGACAGAATTACAGTGTCTGTAATCCTTGCTTGATATATTTATAACAATTACCCCAAAATGTCACAACCTCGTAATGACACATGTGTTGTTTCAAGGCATTGTTAACATTTGGGCTGTGGACAGATGAGAAACAAAATAATGTTTGACCTCTTGGCTTCCAAGAAATGATTTCTGACAAGTTAACCACACATATGCTGTATTAATGTTGGTTTCATTCCTTGCAGAGGATTTATATTGAATAAAAGATATAAGAGCCTTACAAGCAATAAACATTTACATCTGTTGCATCTACTTATGGTGACCAAAGTAGTATTGTCCAACTTGACATAGATAGGCTAAATTTTCCCACATGGATAGCATTGTACTGTACCCCCATTCCCCTAAAATTCTAAATTCAGTGTGTATATAACAACTGTTTTAGACCAATCAGAATATTGGCTTGTACAGTAGGCCTATATATACTTTGTTTCTTAATTGAAAATATATCATCCATTTGTGGTCAATGGCAACTAGCTTGGCCATACGAATGGTGGAGAGGGGGCAGGGGGTTAGAGATGGACATGTTCACCTCTCTCCCAAAATTGATCCATGTATCTAACCAAAACAAAAATCTCTCCCTCCTCTCCTCCCAAAAAATAATTAAGTGTCTGACTATTTTTTCTGGCAGGTATGCCTGCTTGAACTTGATGTAACCCTTCCTATAAAGAGCAGTCTCAATATTGCAAAATTGGAATGGCAGATGGTCAGATATGTTGAAATATGCATGGCCCATCGCAGCATCCATAGGCTGTTGATGACATAAAGCAAATCACGGGATATTTCCCATCAAACTGCTCCAAAAACCAGGGAGCTACTTGAGTTTTGAGCTTTGCGATGAATTTGTAAAGAGTTGTGTGCCTTGAAACTGCCAAGTGCGCCTACAGGAAGGGTTAAAATATTAATTAATGCCAAACATTTTTCCCTTAAATAGATAATTTTGCCACTAAGTTACCAGTTTCTGACTAACAAATACCCCAGCTAATCTCTTGTCTACATATTAAATTTAAGTATGGCAAAATTGGCTGTTTTGTAGATTTTTTAAGTGGTAGAAATTGAGGACTAAGTTCTGTCATTTCAACTGATATTGAAAAATATTAACAATGAAATGAAGATGAGTATTAAAATGTAAGTCTTTAGAGAACTTTTAAGTGTTCACATTTGAAGTTTGAAGTTTGAAGATGGTCTGGCAACTGGTTCCAAAGACTTGAATCAGGGTATAAGTGAAAGTTCTGAAACATGGGCTTTCAATAAGTTTTTTGAATAAATAACATTGATCTGTAGAACTGGCTGTAAGTTTCATTAATGATGGTATTCTGGGTCATTTCAACCCTATTAGATGATAAAGGCTGTAAGTTACATTTATTATGGTATTTTTGGTAATTTCAACTCATCATTGATTGTAGGTCCAAAACAAACAATCATTTAGCAGCTTTAACCCAGTACATTCAAGTTGGGCTATGGTATCGATTCCAAAATTTTGACAATAGGATTAAGAGACTATATAAACTGGTTCATGATTTCTTTCCTTTGTCTGATTCTCATCAAACAATGAGAGTGACAGCTTAATACTGGTTGTTGAGCTACAATGTCTTCTTGGAGTTCAAAGTTTCTGTTGCCTACAGTGGTTTGTCACAATTTTTGGCCACATTTGATATCTTGTTACACTCAAGACTGAATTATGATGAAAGTGTGGATGGCCAGTTATGGCACCTGGCAAGGAAGGGGGCCATGGGATTGTTTCATCTATCACCATTTTCAACTCAGCAGGATAACATTCCACAATATGATTCTCTTGTAATTCACCATAGCAAAGTTTGCCTTTTAGAGCCAATGAATAGCTTTAAATTGAAGTACATTTGGCACCCCTTCTTCCTCCCAGATGCCTACAGGTTATCTTCAGGTAGGCATCTTGATTCCATCCTGATCTTGCAGTTGTAGGGAAGTCGTAAGCTTCCACAATGAAATCACATCTTTATTCAACTTGTATGACCTTCCCGAGTACTGACACTATACAATTTCATGAAGGATGAAATTGGTTAACCTGAAGTACTAATTAGGCCATGTTTATTAAGAGTCTTGTTTAAACAGTCACATTAATTATTATTTACCCTATCCATCTGATCATAGATGAACAACAGCATTAACAATCTCTTCTTGGCTAGTGTTACAGATTTTAAAGAAACCATCTTGCTCTTGGAGTCCTGTTGTAGCCAGGTAACATCTGATACCTGTGTCTCCCTGCCATGTTGCCCAATCATGTTTCGGTTATCCACAGATAGTTTGTCAGCATTTTGCCTCATTTTGCTTTTCCATTTTGTTACAGGTATAAGGACTAATTCTTACAACTCCAAGCTAGCCAATCCTGCATCTGTTCAACCTGTGAACCACCCGCCACAATTTACATTCCGACGACCAATGCCACCAGATCAAATCCACCCGTATGTCCGTCCAAGCATCACCTTTCAGACCTTACACCCATTACCGAGGCCATTACCGATGAATATATACAAGTCTCTACCGCCTCTAGGTCCAAGGCTGCTAGGAGGTTGTGATCCAGGTTAAACGAATGGGAATGATGTAGCCAACCTAGAGAGAGTTTTGTCCGCTCATTCCATTACTGAAAGAGGTAAGAGGTATCCATTCCAATGGGGGATGCACACAATGACAGGAGAGACACCATACCCGATAGGGAGTATACTGTTTATCACTTAAATCATGAAACACACTGAACACATGGATAAAACCATATCACCTTGTCTTTGCAAACTTTGACAACCTGATATAAAATTGTTACCTGCTGATATGCAGGTTTACAAACTTCCGATTCTAAGCTTCTCTTAACACTACATAGGTTTGAAATCAGAACTACTGGTTGATCTATCCCACCATAACCTCAACTACAACATCTTTAAACAAAACCTGTTTTGCAACTATCAACAAGAATTTACTTACTGTATAGCATACCCCTAGCCTAGACTTCTTGTAAAAAACTTGGGATGTTTTAAAATATCAGGGACTCTTTGTCAAATCGGGGACATTTTCGGGGGCACTTGTTAATCAGGGACAGCACATTGGAATTGGGAACTGTCCCCGGGGATGTCTGGTCACCTTATAATCTAACTTGTCTTGAGACAAGCTACAGGTTTATCCTAGGAATATTGATGTATTCTAATTTGTTGTCAGAGGAGCCATATGTTTATCCATGTGTTCTACCTTGTCTTGAGGCTATAGCCACTAGTTTAATATCTGTGGAATATCTGCATGTGTTCCGACTGTCTTGAGATGAGCCACAAGTTTATCCTATGAATATCTAGGATTATCTTATGGTAAAGCTATTTATTCCTTGCCTAGTGTAAACTTCATTTGGACTTGTCTGAATCTCTCTTCCAGTATGTTGCATTAAGCCAGGGTGTGCCTCAACTGTTTGTAATGCACAAATCTTGATACACTATGAGAACCTCATCAGCTTTCAGCCCTGGACTGTTGATTGATGTTGGGCGTTGGTTAGCACTCAGTACCATGTGTACCATAAATCGAACATTTAGTTTGATTTTCTCATAATTGTGAAACTATTTTGTTAGTATTGGATTAAAGTCTGTCAAATTCCCCCATATCCCACATACAAGACATTTGACCCAAATACCACACACCTCAAAATCTACTATGAACATTGAATTCCTTCATGAATGCTATTTGAAAAGTTTACAGAGGATGGCATGTAATCTGAAAAAGTCTTAAAATTCTCCATCTGAACCATTTCACAGGGAATGATATAGAAATGGAGTGATCTGTTCAGCCTAGTGTAGTGATTGTTTCTTCATACAAGTTTGTTCTAGTAGTTGAAAACAATGTCAGTGTTATGTTGACTTTGTATGTTAGAATTTTGATGCTAAATTTATTGTTTTGGCCACACTAAGACTAGGTGGTATAATTGGTTGTTAAATATGCCGACACTTGCCACTAATATCACAAGATAAATTGACATTATTTCTTGACCTATGTTTGAACAAATGTTATGAAAAATTGTTCTGAAATATATGAGCATCCAATTATTTTGTCATATCATATAACACAATATAATGTAATATATATATATATATATATATAATATTCTTTTGTATAATCTTCTGTTGCTAGGTAACCATCAGGCAGTTTCAGGATCTGCTGTTATGAGTACCGGGCACAGTCTGGAAGATAACAACTTATTACAGATGAATGCTGTGGATCGTTGCCCCAGTCAACTCTCGGCAATTTATGCAGAAGGCCCATCTTAAATAGCACCCGTCTCCTGGACTGGTAGTCTAGCACACCTTACTCATCATTGGACCCATTAAGGTTTTCCAGACATGCCATATTGATGTCCAAGGAACAGATAGGTCAACAAGGTTTGATTGTTGATGGCTGTTTGGACCGGTCTGTGATCGCTGTTAGTACTTCAAACAATTTTATTTTCTAGTTGTTCTGCTAATCGTGTGGGTGTATCGATGTGTAAGTTATTCACTCAAAGATTAAATGTATTATTTGATGGAAAATATTCTTGCCATATATCTTTAGGTTAGCACTTCAAGACATAGTTTAAGTTTGTTGACACAGGAATCATAACCAGACACACGGTAGCCATTTTCCCAAAGATACATGTATGCATAAGATGGCACATATGTGGGGAAAGGTTACAATGCCAGCACTCACATTCTTAAATGTTTTTTCATATAGTATGGATAATCTACGGTGCACCTTCACAAATGGTTTACGGCAGTTACTGTTCACTAGGATTTTATATTACAAGGAACCCAATAACTGTCAAACCACCCAAAACCGAGTAACAAATATTTGTGTATTCATAAACCAAGAAACTGCCAAAAACCAGGCCAGTGGTTTTACTAGGGCAAAGGTTAGCATTTTCACTAAACACGAAACTGCAACAATTGATGATCATTTATCGTGTACCCGCTATTTCGTTTGTGAAACATTTAACAAGTTCTGCTGTACATGAACTATATATCTTGTGACTCAAAACTTTAAAAAAGGAGTACCAAAATTACATAAAATGTAATACTTCTAAATACAAGCAAACAAACATAACACTTGGCCTACATGCATGCATTTTTATGTAAAGCCCCAAATAAAAATTGTTGGTATTACTTTACCCTCCCTGTACGGACTCGACCATTTCAGTCAATGGAGGAGAACAGAAGACACACGTCTTTATGGTGTTCATGTGAACTTTTATAATTCTGGAAATTCTAGAAGACCAAGAAGGAATTTCACTAATTGCTATCACGTGATCGACCGTATTCTTGATTTACGGCCGACCATCGATCTAGTTTAGTGTCCTAGAAACTACTTGGTACAGGAATAGTTGGAAAAGGCTGCACAGGTTGTGCAATTGCAGCATGCAATGGTATATGCATTGTAAACAGTGTGTTTGATCAACAGTGTTGCAAGCTATCCATTGATCTTTCTTATTCACAGACTAGCGGCTGGAGGGAATACTGATGATCTTGCATATGTATTTGACGGTATTCTTGATTTCTGGTTGACCGTTGATCTAGTTTAGTGCACACAAAACTACTTGGTACAGGAATAGTTAATTGGAAAAGGTAGTAAAAGGCTGCACATGTTGTGCAACTGTAAACTGTGTGTTTGATCAGCATCAGTATTTAAAGCTTTCTGTTGATATTTCTTATTCACAGACTAGCTCCTGGAGGAGTTAAAGTGAGATCGATATCATAGTTTAAAGATTGATTCATTAGTGAATACTTGTCATGTACACATAAGTACTAAAGACAATTGAAACAGTTTATTACTAGGGCTAGGCTGCATGCCTATCAATTTGCTTCTGTATCGTAAACATCTAACACCATCCCTAAATGGCGCCCTCAGCATACCATGACAAACAAAAAGTTCCCCCCACTGGAGCCTGTCGGGAGTGTCCCATATCTTGTTGGAACATTACCATCCTTAAATTTCAGCTTGTTCACAGACTTTACATAGTTTGGGGTATTGTTTCGTAAAGATCCTTGAATTTGATCATATTACATCACCTTCTGCAGATTTCTAGTTTCAGGTCAGAAACAGTGACAGTTTTGAGAAAAGTTTTGAGAAAGAAACGTTTCTAAAAGCAAAGCACCCAAAGTTTAGCAGAAATGAAAGAAAATATTTTTATGTGTGAGAAACGGAAGCCACTGATATGGCCAGTTAACCCCAGACCTACATGACTACCAACTGCCCCCTCTTAATTTATTAAGGCTATAACCAATGTGCAGATGCATAACCCAAATATACACGCACAGATACTCTACATAGCAGATTGCCTAAAAAGTTGTTACGTACGTTCGAAAAGGGTCAGATGTTAATTAGACAAAAGCAGTGGTGCTGACGGTGAATTTTAGAGAAGTTTTTCTTAGTAATATAGTTACACCTTTGTTGATATTCATGGAATATATTTGAATAGACAATAAACCAGCAAGCATAACCACAACCGGTTGTGTTTGGTACTTAGATCAGCAGTCGGCTGCCTCAAGTCGGATTTAAGCAAGCTTTATTACAAGTTGATAACAATCAGTTTTCAATCACGCAGCAGTCGTTATGAATAACAAACATTATTCCGGTAATAAAACAGTGAAGATGTAAATTCAAGATAAAGTACCACATGTGGTACAAAGTATTCTCCGGAAGTCAATTTTTTTTTAAATGTTTGGTTAAAAGTTTTTTGACTGAGATAACCACATTGAGCAACTTGACTCAAATTTGAAATAAAAATTAAGTTACTGGATATTAATATTTCTATCAAAGTGTAACATATATGATGTATGTCAGATGTTGAAATTGCAATTTTCTCCATTTCATCTTTATATTGTAGTGATCTATGGATTAGTGGTTATATATAGCAGGCCTAACACACAAAGCATATGGAAATTGTTCTACGTTAAGTGTAAAATTTGGCTTGCATTATTCATAGACCAACTATTGGAATAAATATTCATGATGTGTTACATGAGACATGAATATTCATTAGGTGAAGTTTTCCATAAGGTAGAGTGGTACTGTTACCATACTAATATAATTGGCACCACTATTCCCCTTGTTGGGTTCAAAATTCCATGAAGTGTTGAAGTACTCTGAAATTCAGGAATATTATGTAAGTGATCAAAGGTTATGATGCTAGTGATACTATCATACTAGTGTCATAAAGATACCAGGAAGTTTATACATTTATAGCTCAGACAAGCATGTTATGCTGGCTGAGCTTTTGTATCTGTCCACACTAATGTGAAACTTGGACACAATGATCCCTGGGTGGGGGCGTAAGGGGTGTTCAGGAATGTGAGGTCATTCTCTGAAAATCTGCAAAATGCTTCTTCTCCTTCAGATATAAATGGATGTTTATTTCAGGTGGTCATAATGACTGTTGGATAGAGCTTCATATGGGGTGTTTGGGAATTTAAGGTCAGTGGTCAATTAGGGGTCATTTGTAGCTAGTCTACCTACATTTACACATGTTCAAAATGCTCCTTCTA
>JAODAF010088669.1:0-10969 GCA_027574765.1 Molpadia intermedia | reverse complement strand
TAATCATGATATATCAAGAAAGGAATGGATGTTGAATACTTGAATGTGTCACTGATAGATATCAGCTACATAACTCTTGTAATCATGATATATCAAGAAAGGAATGGATGTTGCATACTTGAATGTGTCACTGATAGATATCAGCTACATAACTCTTGTAATCAGATGTATGTTGAATACTTGGTATGCATGATGGTCGTGGGCAGTGTGTGGTCTGTGTTGTTTTGGGATCGCATGTCATGAATATTAATGTGGGGTTATGTTAATTGTAACATTCCTAAAATTGCAAACATCTTTTATAAGTGTATATACCTAATATATTAGTTATGGTGATACAGAACAGGAATAAAGAACAAGGAATACCTGATTACTAGCATCACAAGACTAGCATCACAAGTACTGTATACTTGTGAGTGGTTGTAAAAATGAGTATATATTTGGTGTCTTGTTTTTCATTTGGGCAATAAATAATGATGGCTTAGGTGACCTAGTTGGCCTCAATACCTAAGGAGTATTATTGAAATGGAACATTTTTATAATTCTCCTTCTCAGATACAAATTTCTAAGTCAGATGTTGAATTAGATTTAGTGGCACTGGAGGTGGCAGCAAATTCCATCCTTGAAGAAGATGGAGGGATGAAAGACGAAGATAGACCTGCCGTTAAAATGTACGGCTATCCTCACCTGCTCAACGAAAGAACCAAAGACAACATTCCAAAATCCTCTGTAGACAACAAAGATACATCTATTCCAGATAGCTCAGAAACTGATAGTTCAGTTGAAGAAACTTCTGAATCAGATAGCTCAGAAGAAGCAGAAATTTCTCCAGGGGTAAATTTGATTGACCAAGAGTCTGTGAAATCCTCCATTTGCTGTTCATGTAGTTTAATGCCTTGTAAGTGTAATGGCAGCAATTCTCATGAACATTCATTAGGTATCCATGGAACCGAGCATATTACAGAGAACACAGATACAGAACCTCTTACGACGAAGAACAGTCTTATGGGAGGAAACATTAAAGAGGGAGTAAGTACACTGGGTAGAGAGATGGCCTCCTTGATGATTCAAAAGAGTCATGATGTTGCCATGGAGATCAAATTGGACTCCGATGATGAAAGTGAAGGTGATGGAGGGTGAAGTTGTTCATAACAAATACCATCGACAAGGCTTGATGGCAGAGAGATATCTGTCTGATGTATAGTTGGTGAATGGAGTATTGAATGGATGTCATGGTTATACCACATGTCATCATCTCACAAAGTTGATGCCAGTGTGATATCTGGTCTTGGCTTGTGTGTTTGCACCCGTGATGCCATATAGACCGAATGGACTGTTGGTTGTGACAGCATCATAGTTGCCTAAATAAATTCATTTGATGTTTGCACTGTCTGTAGGCTTTCACAATCACATCACTTTAGACATTTCAAAAGTTGTTCATTGTCTACAAACTGTTTGTTCTCCAGGCCAATAGTTGGAAGGGGGAATTTTTGAAAAAATAAAAGACAACAAAAGCATGAACCATGTGTTGTACTAATCTTGAATTTGTTTATTCATTTCTTGATATCAACTGTACACCACAACATTAACTATTTAGAATCATATGAAATTGAGGAATGCCATGTAAAAAATAAAGAAAAACATTCCTACTGTATCATTAAAAAAATAATGAAAAATTAATTATTAATAGAAATAACTGGATTTCCTCTGAAATACAATGAAGTAGAAATCAAGACTTACCAAACACCTCAAAAGAAATAACAGCAACATGGCACCATTAGCACTCGATGGCACAGGTCAGGAACCTCTCATTATTTATAGGCCCTTCAGTGGTCCAACCAGAGGGAGGTGTACCAAGGTCCTAACCAAGGCATAATCTCATTCAAGTTGGTATTTTTTATTATTATTTATGAAACGAAAATCCTCCCCATCAAATAACTGGTTAAACCATCGGGACCGAGTGCAAGCAGTCTGCTAATTTGCATAATTTGAATTATGTATGGCTTAATGGCCACGAACACTACAGAATACCATAATATTAAGCATCTGAGTATTTCAAATGCAATATGAACCTTTTTTTTAATATTAACAAGTAATGTCATCAATATTGATGCATTTTAACCACACACATCTGATCTGCAAACCATTGCATTATACAGTACAGGATAATATTCTTTCAGTACAGTAGCAGCTATCAATTGCTTAAAATGAGTCAAAAAGGCAGAATACACAGCAGGGAGAGGATTGTTGGAAAATTCTCCCTTGGGTAACTTTACTTGTACTTTGACAGGGTCAAGAGGAATCTGTGACCATAGGATTTCATGTCTTGTGAAAGTTGGATCTTAACAGACTACTTGCAAATTATGTGTGCTGATACAAAAAAAAGTCCTTAAATAACAATATCTCAACCTTACTATCTACCAACAGTATCCAAAACATTGAATATTTGAAGATTTGATAATAAATAGTTAAGCTAGAACAATTATGCAGTTACATACTTACTGAGAGTATACAAGTTACAGCCATTAGATACGTATAAGCAGAAATCCATTTTAATGTAAAACTAAAAATCACTATAGATTATATAATAGTGTATAAAACAACTATAAAATAAAAATTATTTTCCCTGTTCAAAAAAGGCATCACTTGTGTCAGGGGGGACACATCACAATTACGCATGTGGGGTTGCAATGAAATAAATTCTAGCACAGGGTGGTGTTAGCATAAAAAACATGGTTAAGCTCTCTATATACAATTCTGTGGCAAATGAAACCAGCTAGGGTATTCACCCAAATTCTCACCATGTAAAGTTTTATAGGGAACATATCTCTCCTTAATAATATTTCCGTAACCAACATTTCCTCCTTTTCAAGCCCTTTACCCCAAATCACACAAACAAAAGGGTGCCAATCCTGATCTACTAGACTCCTAATATATGGGATCATAATTGGTGCCCTTGACCTACTCCCACTGAAGGATTTTCAATCCAGGTCACATTTGCCACCCCATAAACCCTGGCTGAACTAGGTCAAATACCCTGGCAGAGTGATTGACTCTTACATACTGTACATTCTCTGTACCTCTCCATCTTTTACATGCCCGGCAACATAAACATTTGATGTGGCTAACATTTGCACAAACTATTGGCACACTGCACATTACTGCAACTTAAAAAACACCAAAATAGTTTGGAATTTGGTTTCTACAGCCGATGTGGTTACAATTTATTGACATGGGAAATCTTATGGGAGAGTATTATGCATAGATAGACCAAACAGTTTCAGTGTAAAAAGAACATGGTGACTTTGTACTTGTGGATACACTGGGTAATAAAATAATCCACTTTTATATAAGGTTAAATAGATTCTACAAAACTGGTAAATGATGCTCTAGAGTCAAGGCTAAGATTGATTATTATTATATCTAGTCCCCCATTCTTCAATGCCAGATCCAGCAATTAACAATAAGGAAGGGGGAACAAAGGCCATCTAATGGGAGGGGAATATTGTATTACATACAAAAAGTTTAAATTTATGTCAAAATTTGTCATTTTTCAGTGATCCTATTGGTCAATCTGTCCCCAATATGTTTGTGGTTCATCCCCCTGGACCACCGTTCTTCTACACGTAACAAACTTTTAAAATTTACATGACACTAGAAGATGCTATTCTGGATTTTTGCAAGACACGTTTTTGTTGAATTTGAAAATTTTCTTAGCAATATTCCTGACCCTGTATTATTGTTGATATTATATCTGAAAATAAACCTACTAACACCAATGATTTCTTTCACTGATCTGATGATTGGAGATTACAACTAATATGCATAACATAAGGCATCAATAATAATAAGCGATCACATAGTCCCAACTCACGGCAGATATATGTACACAAATAATGCATAACCATGTTTAACTGTACACAAAAAAAGAAAAGAGGAATTTATATGTTAATAAATGTATCTTTCTGTTAACAGTATAAAATAACGACAATACTAATAGCGTATTAATATAGCAATGTTTTGTATTGAATATTATATATATAATGCTTATGGGGAATAGCAGAATTAATATCTGTAGGCACTGAAACAAAAAAGAACAGAATATATTTGCAAGGATAAACATTGTGAGAATCTGTTAGGACTAAAATACGATGTACACGTAATAGAAATAAATGATGCACCTTAGATGTTTGCTACGGCAGCTACAATTAATAAATGTTTATACATGGTTAAATGAGGTAATGTCTATCAGAATACAGACAGAATTTGCTGAATATCAATGCATTCAAATGTCATTGTTGTGGGGGGCATCTGTGTGGCACTGATGGATGAGAGATTGATGGGGGATGCCTTTAGGGTCATGATCTCTGAACCCCAGGCACCCTTGGTCCCATGACTACCCCAACTCCGTGTATTACCCGATCCTAGTAAAAAGCTCAAAACCTTTCCTAATTGACCGATCTGGGTAAATTCCCAATCTCATAATGGCTTGAAGTTACTTCAAAGGACAAAGTGGTCAAAGCATTCCTCAAAACCTCTCTAGGTTGTGCTGGTACCAAAACAAGGTCATACAGGTTTAAAACTGCATGCATAAATCTCCCCCAAACCCTATATATACCAACCTCTGCCTTTCAAAGTTATATATATATAAGTACAGGTCATTGTCGATATAGTCATCATTAATTCATTCATTATATATATACACCAAACTGTCATCACATTAGTATGCTGCCCTTATTTGAGTCAATTACATTAGTCAATATTGCATGGACCAAGCAAGTGAACCTGTTTTAACAAAAGTCTGGGCAAAATAACACTTGGATTATCAAATATCGAACTTTTCAAAGGAAACCTAACCGGAACACAACCAATATAGAACTAAGCGGGAGGCTGGTATAGTTCTTGAACAGATCCTCAATTCTTGCAATATCACATAATCTGGGAACCATATCCGTATTGTACACCTGTAAGCTTGTTCTCGGTCAGATATCACACACACACAATTTCACCGCAGTTAACATTTAAATTGAGTGCTTTATATGCAAAATTTGTTTTTAAAGTAAATATATTGTTTGCTCATCTATAACAGACACCAGCCAATCACTACTTAAATGGTAATATGAAAAAAATAAAACATGCAGCAAGTGTTGGTCACACTTCATTGGATGGAAAGTAAACCTCCAACCATCTTTAGACAAGGATGAAAAACAAGTTTTCTAAAAACCACAACTTGTTGGTCATTCATAAGCTTTGCTATCAAATCAAATATTTGGCAACATGCTGCTGACCATTTTCACCCTTGTTCTCTATTCAGTGTGTATTGGCTGTTATTTTTTTTCTTACATGATTCAGCTCTGTGCATGCCATAGAATAAAATAGTTACAAAAGATGTGGTTATATAACTGCATAATGCTGAGAGCACACCAAACAGTTTGCATATGATGTTTTTATACAATAGACAGCTATATGTGATTTATTGACAATAGGAAAAACAAAGAATAGAATGGTTAAACAATGACATACTTAACAGATTACCTCCTGCAGTGGTCATTAGTAGATCACATGTACAATTACATACTTAACAGATTACCTCCTGCAGTGGTCATTAGTAGATCACATGTACAATGACATACTTAACAGATTACCTCCTGCAGTGGTCATTAGTAGATCACATGTACAATTACTGTTGTTTGTTTTTGCTTTGGTGGAGCAGACGGGGGGTGGGAATTTGTTTTGCTTTAGTGGAGTGAGTGGGGGTGGTGTTTGGGGAAAGAAGGGTTGCATGTTGCTCATCAAGGGAAGGTTAAAAGTTTGGGGATTCCTTTAAATCAGCATTTATTTATCTGAGTCTTACAAAATAAATAGAAGGGTACACAAAGTAATTTCTGCATTGGCTGTCTCATAATCTGGTAAAAAAATAATGGTTTGTGGTGCAGTAATTCATTATTTGGTGCGGGTCTTTCATAAATTAGTATCATGACTTGTCAAGGCTCACAATGACCTTAGACAGGGACTGAGAAGTCAGGGGACAGAAAAACGTAGGAGTACGAAATGCTGCCTCTGGTACCATATCGGCCCCTGGTAATGTTTAGACTACCAACATTCATTCTCCTCCTGATGATCTTGTATCAAGTAAAACCTTAGTTTGCCTCAATGATTGGAAAGTGTTCTTCAAATAGCAGGTGCTGCATGTGCGAAGGGAGAGGTAAATGCGAGGGTAGTAGCTCAGGCTTGAATTTGTGAGGCAAAATGCTCAGGAGAGGGAGAACAACCCTTTCTTCATTTGCAATGACTGGGTTAAGGGTAAATGTGAATGGCATACTTGTGAATGCTGTGTTGTGCAAATGCAACTAATACCCTGGTGACTCCAAGCAGCAGAATCAGACTCATTCAATACCTGGTCATGAAATAAGACCGGAGACTTGGATGAACACTGCTGCCTTGACATCATATGTCGACAGTTCCTATCGAGTATAGCTGGGTGGATAAAACCCAGAGGCCAAAGCAAACTTACCCACTCTGCCCAAATATTCTAGTTGCTTATGCTAGATGTGGATGAAAGCTGATGGCAAGCCTGAAGAGAAGTGAGGATGGGGAGATGGGGGGTAAAAGCAGGAACACCATCCACTGGAATGATGAGATGAACATAATCTGACCTGAGATATGAAAGACGACCTTTAACAGAATGAGCTAATAGCGTAGGTTGACTATGGCACATGTACACGAGATAGACCAACATTCACTATACGAGAGTCACAATCAACAGATAATTTCCACCCTCACACACATGATTATAAATCCAGGATATTTTGTACTTTACTTAAAGAAAACTGAAAGCTACATTCCACAGATATCACTTGCCATTTTCAGCACAGAAAACAAGCTTTGTGCGTTTAATACACATCATTTACACATCATTTCAAAGGCCTAAAAATGTTCAAAATATTGCAATTTTTATTGAGAATTTCAGTGGACTATTGATTGGCATACAAAGACATAGAAGTTTCCTCTCACCTGAGGGATTCCCCCAGAGTCACGCATGCAGTGCCACTTATCTTCCGTTGTACGATACATACAAAACACCTCAAATCTATGCAAAAAACCCAGCTCTAAGACTCGGTTACATCACATGTCGTAATATCAGGTTATAATCAAAGATGTTGTAAATAAGATACATTCAAATTACGCTGTCAGAGCCGAGTACCCACTGCTCTGCATATCTCTGCATTTCTGCTTCGTACGAGACAGCAATGGACCGCATCCTGCATATAATCAGCGTATACATCACAATGTGGTTTCTAGTGATGGAAATGCTGCAGTGGGGGCGCTGTCTTCATCCTTCTTATTGGCCTCGATGTCATAGCTTTCCCCTGGTGGTGGAGCCATAAATTCGTGGATGGAACTGCTCAGGCTTTTACGCTCGATGCGGTGTTGTAGACCAGACTGGAAGGCGTGGACCACACGGATCTAGTAACATCAAGTACACAACAAAAAACAAATTATATGAGGCATGTGTGTAAAATCATAATGCAACCTGAGCTTATCCCATCGATTCAGAATCTGAACCCTATCTGGCATATTTCAACATGGACCTGAATATAATCCTGAAATACATACATATAGTACGGAACCTCACTATAGACCAAATACCTCACATAGTATAGAACCTCAATACTGAGCAAATACCTCACATAGTAGAGAACCTAACTACACTCCAAATACCTCACATAGCATAGAACCCCACTACATACCAAATACCTCACATAGCATAGAATCCCACTACATACCAAATACCTCACATAGCATAGAACCCCACTACATACCAAATACTTCAAATAGCATAGAACCCCACTATATACCAAATACCTCACGAGTATAGAACCTCACTAATGACCAAATACCTCATAGTACAGAACCTCACTACAGACCAAATACCTCATAATACATAACCTCTCTACAGACCAAATATCTCACATAGTACCTCACTATTATAGCAAACTACATAGCATACAGTATGGTTCATGCATCAACTTTAATACTGTTTGTTTCATATCTATTAATGTGAACTAGCATTGTCTACCTTGCTTTGGAAAACTTATTTGAAAGGCACAGCTTTATATACTTCTACATTCAAGAAATCTATTATTTTATTAATATTATTATTAGATAAATTATTATTTAAGATAATAAATGTAACAATCTACATATAAAAAAGGCTGGACAAACAAATGATTATTATTAGTAGATGACTCTTCTGCTGGTCTTATCAAGGCTCATTTCATGCCAGGCCATGCAAGAGAATTCTAGACTAGTTTATTAGTGCTGTGAAAAACCAAACACACACATCTCATGGTCTCAGATGCTGTAAATCAAACTTCCGTGGGTTCAGATGCATGATATCAAAACGGAAGTGACGGGCTTGGAGTGACTGTATTGGAAAAAAGTTACATACTACATGTATGCTAGTACATCCTAGGCTCCGTAACCTTCAGTATGTAGTGCATGTAGTGCATGTAGCACATATGTCTAATGTATAATATGTACATGTACACATCTAGTGTATGAAACACTTAATGTAATGTATTAAAATATCACACTTTGTAAGATATCGTAAATAACCACATTACATAAAGGTTTTTTGTAATCACTTTTGAAATATACCTGTGTAATGTACATGTGTAATATGTATGTACTATACATAACTACAATTAAAATTGTAATGAACAGATGGATACAAACAGATTAAATAAATATGTATGACTGAGGTTTATGCTAAATATAATACTGTGAAAAAAGTTGGGAAAATTCAAAGCATGTTGTCTCATTGTTTCTTCAAATAGATATCTGATGGTGAAAGATTAATTTAACATAATAAAATTCAATGTTAATATTTAAAAAAGAAAACACAGTACATTATTTCAGAAATAATTAAAACCTAATATAATCCTTATTGATCCTCTATTAAATGCCCTGCCCTGAACTGTCTATTTGACTTGATTGATCATAGAGGCTTGAATGTTTCATATAGTTTATTAGGAGTCTGGATGAAATTCAGAAGGCACCACTTGTCTGTTAAGAAGCAATTGTCCTATCAATATAACACAATGAAGTAAATTTCAAAGTATCTAACAAATAAAAATGGACCATGGTAATACATATGTTGTTTTATTATTCAAATATATATACTAGGCTTCAAGATCTTGTTTGTTTCTTGTCCAAAAAGGTCTGCAATTACCAATTGACTGATTGGATGAGGTAAAAAGTAATTCATTTAGTATGCAACCTTGAGTGTATTATCCTGCAGACCAAGATACATCATCATATCGAATTACACAATCTAACCTTTTACAGTCCCTATACAGACATTCCATGAATCAGTGGGTGACATTGTCGTCTGCTCCAGCTAATGTCTGTAATATTTTACAAAGCTTTAATAGTGATGTAGCACTCCCTGATCCACATTATTCAATCTGTTTTTTATAGGCTTGTCTCTGTCAAAGACTAATAAGAATCTCTTGAAAGGCTAACAAAGCAGGGATTATTTCTCATATTTCTACTTTAGCAGGTTTTCGGTCCCTTAAAACCAAACCGGATTTACTATGACAAGAAATGGTTGCCATTTTATTTGCTTAGTGGATCATATAATGCTAAGAAATATCCAATGTTCAAACTTTATCAATCCAACAGCATTCCCAATAGATTATTGGTGTCAAATCAAATTTGATCTAATTTACAATCGAGAGAAAGTTCTCCTTTGTATCTTTTACAAGTCTAATTGTCTCAACTAATTCACACTTTTGCTACATTAAATTGTATTGCTATGGAATGTTGTATTCCGATCAAAGTATTGACCTTGAAAAAATTATGTTATTGTGAGGGCTTTATATGTTTGACCCAATTTTGACCAGGAATAGAATATTTGGCAAATCCAAAATCTTGACAGTATAAAATCCTCAGTCTTTTATTGACTGTAAATAGTAAATGAAACTATAAAGATAATTCTCTAGAAATGTGAAATATCTCACAGAAGCTAGCTATGGATTGCAGAGTTGCCATTTGGCTATTTATAATGAGATTAGGACATTTGAGAACAATAAATGCCTGTCTTGAAAAGTTAAATTTGGTACAAAGTTACAATTTGGCCAAATTTGCCCCAAGTGTGGTAAACAGTTACAAGAGCTATTTACATACAGTTAACATATTTACATACCATTTCATTCCATTTTCATCAACTGGCCATTTTAGCATATTTGGTTTTACATGTAATGTGGCCATGAAGAAAATTATTTGTGGATAATTGGCCAGAGGGGATTTTATCATCTGACAAGACTGACAAATAACCAATCTAAAAAGAATTCTATAATTTCTATAAGAGTATATAATAACATGGACTGGTTTTGCAAAAAATGCAGGATTATAATGAAACAGTGAATGAAGTCAGTCACAATTGATCTAAAAATATTTCTAAAAGATTAACATGTAAGACTGGTTTTGGAAGAAATCCTGGATTATTTTGAGCTATCAATGCTAACGACTCAATACAATGATTATATCATAGATGCAGAGTTAATAAAGACAAAAATATCCAACATGACTATTAATCACATACTAGTTACTTGGCCATAGGAGACGGCGAGGCTGGGGGGTGGCCACCCCCCAATTGGTCAGAAACCTGCCTTTAATAATCGGGCAGAAATTTTGTCTTAGTCGGGCAGAAAATTGGGCAGAAAATTGGGCAGTTGACTCACCGCCTCCCCACAATGGTCTCCTACGGCCATGCTTAATTATCTACTTATTTATCTATTTACATAACCTGTCCTAAAACAAGAGCCCAAGGGCACTATGGTTCCTTGCTTAGAGGAATATTACAATTTAAATGATGTGTTATATCATCGAAAATTTGGGCTTAATATGTCCCAAAATGTCTCAAATTTGTCCCAAAATGTCTCAAATTTGTCCCAAAATATCAACC
>JAODAF010088668.1:0-17896 GCA_027574765.1 Molpadia intermedia | reverse complement strand
AAATGTGCGTAGCTTATTACGCAAAGCGTTCGGGCCACAAATCAATGTTTTAAAAAAGTCACCCCACTTTTGGTAAAGGATCCACGCCCATGCTAGTGTGAATAATAATATTGTCTCTTGGGAACTCAAGTATCCGGTGTAATCCTTACCCAAATGAACTGATCACTTATATTAAATTTCATATCCTGGTATAACATGGTACCATGATATCGAGTGTAAACTATTACCCAATAAACATTTAAGATCCGGGAATTGATATTTTCTGTGGGTACATTGGTAGCATTATCCAAATGAAATCATCACTTATATTCAATTTGATATCCTGATAATAACAGTTGTTTTTGAGTACCCATTATATCAGGTGTAAACTAGTCAGTTACATTCAAATTTGTATCCGGGTATTGTTTTCCAGTACGGGGATACCGAGTCTATCTGTTTTTAGTGTATGTTTCCTGTAATACCATCATCTCTCTGATTCACAGGGCTTTGCTTAAAACATTAAATACTGTACCGACCTGTACTGATCACTTCATTCAATTGTTTGTAGCTTGGGCAGTAACATTGCCTGTCGAGTGGACTGGTATTTGGTGTAAACATGACCAAAATATGATTTGGGCAATAATTTGGTTTGTCGGATATCCGAGTAACTGGTGTAAGCACTAAAATTAAAAATAAGTATTATTAAAAAGTGGTAGTAATGAATTATATGGATAAATACTTTATGGTATGATATGAATCATGTGATATGGTGAATCATAATATCATTAAGCTCTATTGTTAACCAAATAATCTGTTAAAGTACAAATCCCAAACTCAAACTTACAGGCATAACGTTAATACATAACGCATACATATGACAACTCTGTTGTTTGGGTTTATATTGTACTCCCTTATTGGCCATACCATCAGCTTTTACGACAGGCAATATACAATATTTTACAGTATGCGGTGACATCTGACGCTAGCGTATAGTAATAAAAACGCTTTGCCACCGACCTACTTAAAGACTCGTACAATAGGCCTACCATTTTTATAGATAGGTCTGTAGAATAATTATTATGTTTAAAAAGTGCATTGAATGCGATGAAAATAAATGATGCGGTAATTTGATTTTATGGTTATCATTTGTCAACCAATATCATAACCCACAAAGACATTCCCGATGTGATTAATACGACATTTTCGAATCTTATGATCCGCGGAGATCTTGTACAGGCATACAACTACAAACTCAAGAAAATAAGGGTTTTATCGTCTTATTACAAGCAGATCTGATCCATTTCTTTATAGCCTATAATGAGCTACGAATCATAATAACCGACATTTTTGTGACCAGCACATTGGTTGACTTGAAAATGAATTACGCGTTAAGTCGATTTAAAGAATATATGGTATAGTGCTAATATCAATTTTTACAGTAATAGTATATCATGTATACGGTACCTATGTATAATCGTTCGAATTATATCGCTTCACTCAGAGCACCAATGTTTGGCATTATTTAAGCTATATAAATAAGCTATATATGTGTCCACAAATGAGGGTATACATATGCCTACACATTCTAGTTAAATTTCACCAGGAAAGGGTCAATATGCCTCAAAATACTGGTTAAATTTCACTAGGAAAGGGTCAATATGCTACTCACACAATCCTGGTGAAATTGACCAGGCAATCATGGTTAGCCATTAACCAAATTCTGGTAAATAATAAACGTATGGTCGTCCAGCATTTTGCTGGTTGACTTCAACCAGAATGTCATGTTCAATTCAACCAGATTTGCGTGGGTGTCATATTGACCAATTTCCTGGTAAAATTTAATCACGCTGTTTTTAGAGTGTACACTTAGCTTTATCTGTTATGGGACATCTTACCAGTAGGTGGGTTAGTGGGGCACATATGCCCAGTTTAATATAATATAGGTTAACATTGTGGAACTGCTATTGTGCCTGATGCAAAATGTATGATTCTAACCCATTATTGATAAGAGTTTGACGATAAGATAAGATGTTCGTAACTTTATCTAACGTTAGCTGAACATCAACGTCACGTCGTATTACCACTGTGATTTATAATCAAGTTGTAGCCAATGTTAATATTTGCTGACGTGACGTTTAGTAAACACTCAGTGTTTAACCAAATAAGACTACATGTAACAAATACAATACAAGTTTGCGTTACGTTACAAGTTAAAATGCCGGGTCGATGTCAAAGTAACTGGACTAGCCTTTATTAGATACTAACCCCGCTGTTCTCGGTTCAATCGTATCATCATACAACTTTAAAGACAAGCCATGAAATTAAAGTATTTGCTTTCCACTTAGTCTTGACATTATCACTCGAGGTCTAACTAGTGACTAATGCGAACTCGTCTAAATGTGTTAAATCAAATAACTGAAGTACTTAAATTGAGATTCTAAAAACCAAATGTGTACATAGCACTTTTTTGCGCTCTGTATATGTCTTTATTTGAAGTGGTATGAGGTTGGTAATTAAACGAAAAATACAATTTAGTGAAAGCGATAGTAAAACTGATTGATAGGCCACTTAGATTTATATTTAACACGCCAACTCTTGAATCAACAAAACAAATAAATAGTTGTCCATAGTGACAACAGTTTACCAAACTAAGTAACATGTTATTACAAACAGCAAACATATCTGGATGCCTTATAGGCCCAATGGGTGTATTGCCGCGTTCCGTTCGGCTAGTGTTTACGTTAGCCTATGTATGACTTCTCGACAGTTGTATTTATACGTGTCGTGAAAATATGACGGACACTTGGGTATAGTTTGGATTGAATAATAATAAACTGATATGATCATTATTTCTAGGTAGTGAAAATCAATCAATCTGGACTATATCAAATATTTGAGTTATATAAATGGTATGTTGTAGTCGTTTAGAGGAAATATAGGTTCACTTAAGCCTAAATACTGTGACACCGCGTATATGAACCTGTGCTATCATTCACTAGTTTACTAATTAGTTCACAATTAGTTCTGCAGGCGATGTTATTTTTGAATTTCTATTTGAGTGTGAGCCTAATATAGTATATTATTTCAATAGCGCACGAGGTCGGCAATTGCTAACCATTGCGGATTGTCGGTTCTGCTCCTAGTATGTATACTGAATGTTAGTGCGGATGTGACTACTTTGTTTATCTGCAGTGCTCTTCGCTTCTTGGTAATGGGTATTCTCACCTTACCCGTATCTATCGTAGCTGCCATTACACTTTGCGTTGTTTCCTACTGCATTTGGCTGTTCGTTTTATTACGCTGATTGATTTGATAAGTCAATAGCTATTCCATAATATGACATACCCAATCATTGGGCTGTAATAACTTTTTATTATTTTCTATTTTTCAGCTGTGATTGCCCTCTGCTTCTTCGCCTGTTGGTTCCCGTTCCACGTGATACGTCTTATGCCACATTTTGGCGCCCAGTGGTCAGAGGGATTCCTCGAATTTTACCATAAATGGCTCTATCATTTATCAATCATTCTGCTCTATACAAGTTCTGTGATGAACCCAATTCTTTACAATCTTATGTCTAAGCGATTCCGGCGAGCCGTTTGGGCCACACTCTGCTGCAAGAAAATGAATTATAATCAATCGTTGGTTTGCGAAACACGTTCAACATCCATCAACGGTGCTACTAGTGTATGAAACTATGCCGTGCGTAGCATAAGTAACGGTACGAACTGACGACGTGTTTGCAAGAATATGTCTTACACGGACTATATCAATTCTGTTTATTGTTTGTGAAACAAACTTATTAACACGGCATGATATCGCCGCGATAACTATTGGCGTTTTGTCACATGATTCCATGTTGTTTGTGTACAATTCTTGGAACTAGAAATAAATTCAATTGATTCGAAGTTGTTCACAGTACGTGTGTAAAGTTAGTTGCAACAGGAGTTAGTATCCTTTGAATAAAGGTAACATTTTAACAGAGATTGCGGGTAATCATGCGTTTCAAACTGAACATAAGTGAACCTTGCAAACGAAAATACCGACATCAAATGAATCCAAACGAAAAAGACATACGAAATACAATGTTGTGTGCACCTTACGCAGATTACTTGTGATCTCGATTAAGATACAACTATATACAAAGGATCATGGGCTAGCTGGAGGCTAGCTGGGGGCTAGCTGGGGCTAGCTGGAGGCTAGCAGGATGTCCTCTGTTTGAGTCCCAGTGGGTTAAGGTTGGTCATATTTACACTGCCACACCGTGACAGGTTTTCCATTCTGTATATATATAATTTAATGTATATAAGTAACGTATGTTAACAGAACGCAGCTTCGGTCACCATGATATCAACATGTATCAACATGAGTGTAAATAAACCATAGTTGGATAACCAAATACCTATTTTACGACACCTGTGCTGTTGGCAATTACAACCGGTCATGGTGTATGAAAGCACATTCTATGTTATAGCCAATACGTGTAAATTACCCTAGGTTACAGAGTAGGTAGGTTTATGTTATAAAAGTGTGTACAGTTTCTATATAGTAATATGCTGATGGATATTAGAGTATTTTTATCAATTGTTTGTGTTCAAAGTACCGAAATGGCAGCCATCGTCATACCAAGTCAATATTAGCTTAAACTATTTATTTGTGTATACAATTTTTACAATAGTGTTACTGAGGTAGCGTGCAGGGTGTCCCATATTTTCGTGCAGCTAAGAAAGGGATTTTTGGCCAAAGTTTGTGCTCTTTGGGGCCAATTTCAGGGAATTGCGCCCCTGAACACTCTACTCGGACCCCTGGCTTAGACCTCTAGCTCCATATACTTTTGTGGATCCAAAAGTGTAAAGAACTAAGCCGACCACCTTAGTGCAGTATAATTTCAATTATTCATCAATTCAAAAAGCATGATCCCAATAAGGTCACTATAGAAGTAACGTAAAATTATTTTAACCTAGCCGGGTCGAGTATTAGTGGAATAACAAAATAGTAAAACCTAAGTCTAGTCTACTCATTAAAGCTGGTTATGTTGTGTGTAATTGCTGCATTGTCACCTTGAATTTCATCCCTTTGAAGGAAAATTATTGCAGAACAATATAGTACTAAACATCCATCGAATGGAATGCACAATGCTCTGCACGAAAATAGGGGAACGTAGTTTATTAGCATAGAGGTTTCTCACGTGACATCATGACGTCATGGCAGCCGAAATGACGCGCGCATCACTAATATACGAGTGACATTTGGCTGTTCGTGCATGGCACGTGGCAATACTGCGCGCAAGTGTTCAAGCAAGAACATGCACATAATGTAGTATGCGCCTCGACGCCAGACGGGCAGTTGAGTAAGACATCAATGCAAAACATGTATATACCAACGTGAAATTAACGAATCGGTCATACAATTCAGTTAAGATCATCTTTGTAAATTCCATAATATAATTGCATTAAGGTATGTCATAAATATGTTTAAGTATCTGACGAAATATGTATATAATTATGAAGATGGTGATATAATACCAAATTAAATTCAATATCTGTATTTACTTTGTAGAAAACTATATACTTAGTTAAATAAACTAGGCCTAATTAAAACGTTGCTATATGTTCTTCAAATCTAACTAAATATATATTATCAGTTAACTTCGGAAATGTTATCCAACGCAGCTAATAAACCTTAAAAGCTTTTATTTCATAGATGTTGCGTCATGTAATCAGAAATGATTTTTTTTACTTCTTGCATTTGTATACGATAATCACTGTAAGCTTTAGACAATATCTTCCTTATTTTATTTTAAAATCCTGTTCATTTGATTTACAAGATCTATATATTAACTTCTTGATTCTCTATTATACTCGCTATCTTGTTTCCTTCTATATATTTCAAGATAATTCAATGACAAGATATGTTTTGATGTACTGATTTACACAGACAGCAGACATCCAGCTTTTAAAACCTATTCAGCAAAGTTATTAGAAGAAAGTATTTATTATATGAACAAGAGCACATCTATGGATTAACTGCACATAAAGGGAGAATAGATGTTCATGTCGCTTTAGATAAATTCTTCAACATTCGTGTTTGTGAGATTAAACTTGTTGAAACGAACGGTATTGTGAGTCATATTTTAATAGGGACATGCGCGTCAAGTTGCTTCGTTAATGTCGGCGAAATGCTAACTTCAAAGAGATCCAGGATCTTTTATATACATCTCAGGTAGAGGAAATGTATCATATGGATGACTCTGTGTAATATTCTTAGCCATGAATGTTGATAGCAGCGGTCTGAGGTAATCTAGTTTTTAAGTATAGTATTCAAGGCCGTAGGATACAGTGTCACGTTGAAGTGTCACGTTTTGGTCATATTCGACAAATCTCCGTGTCAATTGACAAAGTCATCGATTCAAACAACGTTATGATGTTATTTTCCCAGTAAACTATCATAATTCTGATCCCTTCACCCCACCCCGAAAAGATTGCACAACGTGTCCCAAGGGAAATTGTTATTTGTACTGTAATGATACAGTACCTTGTTTATATCAAGTACCGTATAACAGTTTTTAGTTGTAAGCGCTGCGTATTTTAGCACCACGTTTTGGTTTAATTGTGTACAAAGACGGCTTCCGGGCCTTAGCTCCTGGTCCCTAAACCTCGCGCTTTACGCCTCACACTCTTTTCTTTGACACGTAATAATTGCCTCGTTCCACCCCTCCCTCATTTCAGAACTCTTTGGTGCCGTTGGATAGCCTTCTGGCTTCTTCCAAGGTTAATTCCTAGATGCAATATTGCCGCTCTCCCGTGCGTAATGTCTGGAATATAACTTAGTCTTTGAGTACTTGTGGGAGAACCCAGTGGGTGAAGCGTTTTATGGTGTCACTTAACATTCACTCGGTACATTTGTCCCCAAAGATAACGCCTTCGCTATACTAGATTCTGCAATATTATACGGACGTCTGCTATGTATGGATAGTAGAAATAGTAGCAACTTTCAAAACCAATTTTCAAAATCATAAAATTTTCTTAATCAAAGTCAAAGGTTATTGTTTGTTGGTTGAATTTCCAGGTATTCAACTTGCCATATGTGTCGAATACCGATTTAATATTACCATTTTAAGACGTCGTCAAATGAATGAAGATAATACCAGGTTTGACTTTAATTGCAGATTTTCATATTACAGTTTGAGATAATTCTAAAACCAAAATACCTTATGAATTTTGCTTAAAAACAAATTTTGACCAATCAGAAGTCGGAAAAGACTAACATAAGATTTTCGAAAATAGATGGTCTTTTATTTGTGACCAGGAATATTTTTATTACATATAATTAACTTTTTTGTATTTTCTTTCGACATTACAAATCAGTTGCAACTCAGTATGTTAAAAATCAATCAATAAAATCATCAACTCAATAATTTAGCTCCAGTAAGGTGTACCAAGGTGACCATGCATAACTCGCTTAAAAACAAATTGGCTTATCTAATACAACGATTTATAGCTGCTCCCGATAATGAAAAATATCGTTGCATCATTAGCTAACTGGCGGTTTAATTTAAGGCGATCATTACTTGCTTACTATATTTATTTTGATTAACGGCTGCTAAATAAATTGATATTTTTCATTTAGCTCATAAATATGATAAATTGTGTGACCTAAAAAACAACAACATTTGATTGATTATTAAGTTGTTGTTCTGGAAATTTATAGTTTTATGATTTGTCACAATAATAGTATTGTTACATATTTCACATACGATTCATTACGTTTACTTCGCAATATGAAATATAAATTTATTTGGATTATGGTTAAGCCCAAAGGTATATTTTATGTCATTTAATAAACAAGACTACACATCAGACATGCAAATCATAAAGGCAATTTGTGAAATAAATTAATATTGATTACGTCATGATATAAATATATTTGGGATTTATGATGTTATTTGTTATTTTTTCACTGAGAACTGTTTAATGAAACCCAATATATATTTCCACAATGTCGGCTCCATTTTAATAAATATATATTGATTATATAAATGCCGTAATCAGAACGTGAAGTTGCGATTTATATAAATTGTTACTTGACGTTATGATTACGCATTTAGCTCATTTAAAATTTAATTGCTTACCATATATTAGTGAAGTATATATTACTTGCCTTTTAAGATAAAATTAGTTCAACAAGAAAGCTGTACTCCTAAATGCCTTCGCAATACATCACGTCACGTCGATTTGTGCAATACCTTCCTGCCGAACTTATGGTAAACTATGACATACTCAAAGTCATACAGAAAATAACTGTTCTGCTCGGTTCGTGTTTATGTTATTCACGACATCACGCTCACTTTACGAATGGGACGCATTATTAGTATCTAAAATAACTCACAAAAGGTCCATTGTTACCAAAATGTCAATACATCATCATGGTACGTTTTCACCACATTATTTTATTTTCCAAAAAATAATTTCCAAAATAATCACTGCATTACTTATTACGATAGGCTATACTTTATCACTACACACGAAGTCCCAGGCCTAGCTCAATGCGTAGGACCTGCACTGTATGCCTTTTGGCAATCGAAGACTTCGCGGTCACCTTTAAAACACCCCAAAATCCACGAGAAATCTGCAAATGTCCGGAGTCTGGGCGGCGGTTATTCACCCGATCTTAAAATATAAATAGAAATCTGGTATGGCGAGTGGTCAACTCTGCCCTTAAGACTAAAGCAAATTCAAGTGTACACAAGGGGTCTTGAGGATGCGGTTGAGAAGGGTTCTGCCTTTTTGTGCTTGGTTTCTTACTTAATATTTTTGAACCGTAGTTTTTGAACCGGTATTATTTACCAACTTACACAAGAACTTGAAGAGTGCAACCATGTTTTGTTAAAATATTTATTCAAGTTGAAGGGAAGGGACGGTTTTGATCCACATTAAGAGACCCCTTCCTCTCCCAGCCCCAACCCCAAATAGATCCAGCTATGATACATTCGATGTTACATTTGATATGATTATATATATATGGCACAGATTTATCAAAGGTTTTGGTATGTCGCTGATTAATTGCATCTTGATTTAGCTGACAAAACTTAATTGATTCGACTGGTCATCCCACGGGCGACACGTCCGCCATTTTAATTCGAGTCGTGAAGTAGAGGTGGTCATGACACGTACGGTCAAATGAGAACGGTCGTGATGTTGTGAATAACGTAATCACGAGCCGAATGGAACGCAGTAATCGATACACAGTTTTAATTACCCTGGTGATCGCAGTGATTGTATACCAGTGTATGTTGGAATACTCACAAAATACTATTTTAGTAATTAATTAACGACATATATTGCTTAAAAAGCAAAACAAGAATATTTTGGCATACTAATAACCATATGGATATTCTAGTATTTGAATATTTTAAACAGATCGGCGCCTTTTGAAGTTTGTCTATCGGTCAATTACTATGAATGTAGTTAAATATGTTAGTGGTATAGGCTTAACTTTTAATATTTAAGAAAGATAATCCGCTTCTTTACCGCTTCTTATTTCATTTAATTAAAATTCTTGTTATTATTTTTTTTCTATGAATGTCGTTGCCATGAATATGACCCGGTGATATTGATATTTATTATATTAATAAATTAAATGCTATAGAATGCCAAGAAATAATTTGTTGATTTTTTAATATTTTTTAGGCTCTTTAGGCGGAAACTCATTTAAGACTATTAAGTAATTGAGTTGAGTCATAGTACCATATAACCCATTTGCCACGTAATGCGAGTAATTAGATACAATATAACGACCGTCAAACCAAATGACTATTTTGGCGTCGTGAATTGTTTACATTTTCTGAAACAACATAAAATGGTTGCAATCGGCATTAAATCGGTATCTCCAAGGTTATATATAAACAAAATATATATTAATACATAGCATTTGTTAAAACATCGCGGAAATAATTCTTATGTATGTTTTACACCAAGAGTGTATATCTCCTTTAAAGTATATTTTGGTACTAACAATACTAAATATAGTATTAGTATTAATACTATAATTGATAGCGATAAAATCATTTAAAAACGTAAATGAAATATTAATGAAACCCTATATCATATAACTTAACCCAATGGGCAACGGGCGTCTCCGAAAAATTAGCGTAACAATTTTCTGTTTTATAATAATGTGCCAGCACTTAGCTAATAGCTACATAAACATAATTTGGGGGTGCATTTAAAAGGGGTGACGTTTTCTTCGTCATGCACGGTCATTGGCCCTAATACGATGTCTTAAACTCATATCGTAATTGTAAAAATGTTATTCCTACATAACCTGATATTTAGTAAAGGAGTTTAAATAAGCTATCAATACCTGATAATGTTATTAAATTAAAACTAATCCAAAATTCGAGAAACAGCACACCAGAAATTTTAACAGTTGGGAAGCAATGGGATTATATGGATTTAGGGAAGTTTTAGCCCTCCCCGTGCCGGGCAGCTTCGGGGTGTTCGGATGGATGATCGGCATACGTACCCTGTTGATGACCTCATAGCAATCGTTGGACATTCTCCTATTGGCCTGCAGGGTTCTTCGGTTTCGAGTTTCGCGTGAGCCTATAAAGACGTATGTGGCTTCATCGAGTGAAATTGTCTAGCCGGTACATGAAGGGCTAACCATTATATCGATACACTGGAGATGATTTGACTACACCATTGTCGTCCAGAATTTATACAGTACAACCAATGGTACCGTTCATCTCGTATTGTTTAAACGATGGTTGACAGGAACCAGATTTGTGTTGAGCCCATAGAGGTGTGATCTGAATTGAGTTTGCGGAATTATGTTTGCAACCAACTTACAGGTACACGGTGATCCTATATTAGTTTCAAGTCAGCATTAACATATTTATTGAGTTTATTTTCTTGTGATATGTCACCTACAATCCGTGATAAATCGTATTCCCTACAATCGCAAATTAGGTACGTTCTACACCCTTTCAAAGACCCATAAACAATTCAAACTGTTTAAATAATGTTGCAAAATCAAAATAAGTGAAACCGGGCATATCCTATATCAGATATTTCTAATATATTTAGCCAGGAAACTTTGTCGGCTAGCCAACACCAATCATATAATCCCACCTGGTATATCCATTATTTCGGTATATGTATACCTATATGGAAATCCTGATTTAATCCTCAACGCCCTATTACATAATACTTCATCACACTTCCCAATGAAACACTTCTTGTTACTATAGTCGTTACGTCATCGTTCACCAATATCCCTCACGACGAGGAAAACATTCTTCAAACCAAACCGAGCACCTAGCCAATTACATTATAAACAAATTCTTCAAATGAAAGGAACAGCCATGGGCCATAAAATAACACAATGTTATGCCAACATATTTATGGAAAAAATCGGAAAAAAAATGCTTTTCAGATTTCAATTGGAAGATATACCGCTGATCATATTTTTCAATCGGGCTTACAGAAAATACACTCACAAATTACTTATTTACTTATTTTTTGTAAACAGTTTTCATTTAGGGAATAAAGCCGATGGTGCCCATGTCTATATATCAGATTCGAACATGGCATGACGTCACACAGAGTGTATAGAAGTCCCGAGCCCCTTAGGGCGAGGGACTTCATAAACATAAACACTTCGCTTAACGATGAAAAAATTGGTAAAAATTAGGAAAATAGTCTTATTTTCGGTTGATCATTTACCATTCTCATATACTTTCATCAAGCCCATAGTAACATCTGCAAACAACCATACTTTTTTTTCATTAAATCAAACGGCTAGAAAGACAGGGCTTAATTGTGATTTACTCATAGCATTCAGTTGTTATAAATGAAAATGGATCGTAGTAAAATATTGATAGAAGATAACATCATTCATTGCGAACAAATATTTCTATTCTAAATATAGGCTAGAACAAATGAACTATTACAACACATTGTTATGGAAACAGTACAAACGTTCTATATATATATGCTATGTATTGTATAACAGTTAGAAGCCTAAGTTAACGTTACATACATAGGATTCATGCCGGCCACAGTATAGTAGCCTAGGCTATGTCATGTCCTGTACGTACGACAACGTCGTTTCACTGTTATGAATTAGGTTACATGTTTTCGAAGTTGGAAAGATCTACTTGGAACACTAATCAGGTAATAATATTTTTATGTGACAGTTGGTTTTTGCCACTTAGAGACATATGTTCACATTTCGTTGCAGTTTGGTAGCTAGCTACTGATCATGATGTCTGGCTCACTGTGTATGTTAACCTGGTAATAACGTTATGCATAGGTTAGGCCTACTAAGTTACAGCGAGCCAGAACATAATTATTTTGTAGGTTTGCTGACTTGGTTGAAGTAAGGTTAGGTGTATCGATTAACTGACAAATTCAATGCAAATTGTAGGCAATCAGACGGCCCCATTCTTCTTTTGTGAGACATCGGAAAAATCACAATAATAATATTTTAGCGAAGCTTCGCTTCATCATGCAACGCTAAGCCTAAGTTCGGGATAAAAGCCATGGTGCCAATGCCTCTAGCCTATACCACATTCGACCATAATGTACTCCATGTGATGTCATACCCTGTTCAACCCTATTTAATCTTGGTATATGCCTAGAGATAAAGGGGCACCATATCAGCTTTATTCCCTAAAGAAGGTAAGTATATATTTACAGTAAGGCTAGTAACATTAGGCTGAACCAAATAGGCCTAAAGCCATTGTGCCCATGTCTCTATATCATTATTAGATTATTAGAGTCACTGATATCCATGTTTGCTCAATACCCTATGTCACACCCTGTTCGAATCAGATATAGTGGACACCATGAATTTAAGTGCAAAATGTTGAATAAACATCATAGGTAAATGTCAAGCTATCTGATGGTTAAAATTGTGTGAATTTGTTATTGTACCTACTATAGTAATATGTGTATCTTGCTAATTCACTAACTGAGTATGACTATACTGTACACTCACTGTACAGTGTGTTTGGTTTCTTAGGTATTATTAGGCTGAGTTGATCAAATTTTCTCTCCATAATACCCATGTCTCTATACTCCATTCGAACATGGTCATGTGATGGTCAAGTGACCAATGAGGAGTCAGGGTTCTAGAAAAGTGTTTATGAATGATGTTATAATGGTGTTATGTCTTTGTTAGAATTATTTCGCAATTGATTTAAAAGTCCACCGTTCAAAAGTAGCTTTCAACTAAAGACATTTATATGTAATCATATACGTTCGCATGTACGCTGTTGTGTTATATGATACATATGCGAGTGTGTAAACAACGATGTTATAATATCGACTTCATTTAAAACTCTTTTTATGTTATTTTGCGCTATTAATAAATTGAGATAAAGATCGGTGCAGTTGGAAACGTTTGGACAGACACTTACAAGGAGCGAATTCTATCAAATTCCCGGAGGCAAAACGTACAAATAAAGACGTTTTGGATGGTGTACATTTCCTCCTCAACCAGGTTGAAAAACTTTACTTTGGCACTGTATAATTACGTTACTGAAGTTTCTCGTAGCATTTGTGTTAGATCTTATTGATACGCACTATAAGCACTATAGCAGGAACTATATGACGTTCAAAAAAATATATATATGGTGACCTTTGGAGCAATGATTTTATACAAACAATTTGTTGTTAAAAAGGTTTCTTGAGAAGTCGTGTACATAAACTACTTCATGCAAATACTTGAAGGTAGGTGTAACAATTCCCACAGTAAATGAAAAACAGCCAAATTTAACAAAGATTTTGACAGTAGGTCCTTCATGTTGTTATATCCACAGTACGGTGATAAAACATTGCAGATATTTGAGACAAGACTTGTAAACACGTGCTTATATGTAACATACAGGACCTGGTGAGGTCACGGAAGGTCAATATAGCATAGACAAATCAGGCGTTTCATTTAATGTCACTTTATCACGCATGTAGTGTGTCTTAGTGCGTATATTTGAGGTATTGGAAAATACTTCAATATGCAATGTTTTTAGTTTCACCAACGAGGTATATATAGTATGTGGAAAATATCAATATCGAGTAATTAAGGGACGCAGAAAAGATGGGATTAAAAGAAACCGGGAGACGTTGTTACCGTCTTTAACGTATTGACATTACAGACCGACCGAGGACGTTCACTTGGAAACTCACTCTGCGTCCAAGGACATGTTTTTCTTCCTCTGGAGATTTTATGTTATAATTCTACTCATACACCTCCCTATCTCTGTCTAGAGAAGAGTCCTCAGAGATACGTTGATAAAGGGATTTGGTGGTTTCTTGTGGTGTGTTCCTCATCCGAGTGAGGACTCGCAGCACGACCGAGGACCTTCAAAATTAGCGTGTTCGCGATTTGTGCGTTTAATTAAAATACAGCATCTACAAGGATTACTGGAATTCCAACAGAGCGGGGACATAGAATGTATATGCAACATTGGTATATAGTGATTGTACGCCTTGGTTCCCCACCTAATGAGCAATATATGAACCAAATATATCATCAACCCAGATTATTGTTATTGGGATATTATGGGGTATCTGCGCGGGAAGATTCTCGGAGACAATAATCCTTCACTTGATCCTGTGAGTTCCGATAGCTAAATAATAATGTAAGATAGAACATACCAGCATTGTACGGTAACAAATAAAGTAATGTACTTGACACATTCCAAAAGTTGCCTTCGTTGATTCAGTACACATCATGACGGAAGAATATTTAAGGAATGTTTGCTTACAGTAAGTAGAGCACTTTTTTTGTACATAACAGTTTGCAGGCAGAGTTCTGTGATCATTGTGAGTGCACTGTAGCCGACCAAGTATGGAAGAACTGCCAATGTAAGACGTAGCTTTCCCTAACTGGGATGAGAAAGAAAGCAGAAAATAATCAAAATAAAACTGATACCAATTTTAATTTCAATGTCGTTGTTAGTTTAACTAGTTTAAGTAAAAAGTACTACGCTTATACATATACATTTGTATCAGATATGAAGCATAATTTTATGATCCATACAGGGTTAAATATATCCACTAATTAATATTCATGAGACCTGTCAAAAAATAGGGATAACATACTAACCATGACGGTCAAACATACTAAGTATCACATTATATTTACCATTCTTCATATAAGATATCGCGTTCATATATATCTAGATCATTGTTGATGAATTATTAATGTAGTTGTTGTGTAGTGTATCCAAAATGCCTACTATCACTATATATACCTTTGTACCAAATATGAAGCAAACAAACCATATAGGGGCCAAAATTATTTCATTTATTTTTGTTAATTTTGTGGCTCACTGAGGCGAAACATTCCCTTCCGAGAGCCCACCTGTGCCTAATGCACAAAGTTTAGAAACCACTGATGTAGATGGACTCGTTACTCCTGAGCGTCAGACATCCCTGCTCCTCAGCTGTAAGTGGTAGTGGAGGATGGTGAGAAGAGAGAATGTCACCACAAAACTACGAAACCCCCAAACCGGAAAAAATCAATGTACCGACGCATGTTTCCCACACATGTGTTATATATGATATTGGTGGGCCCCATCGCTAATCTATTCCAGGCGATATTTGAGGAGCCCTATATTATACATATAAGCAGGCTAATATTAATAAATGTTTAAATTAAACAGCCCCACTTCAATAGGCTAATATTAATAGATCCATAAATTAAACAACCCCTTTCAATGGGCTAATATTAATAGATCCATAAATTACACAGCCCTTTCAATGGGCTAATATTAATAGATCCATAAATTAAACCGCTCCTTCAATGGGCTAATATTAATAGATCTATAAATTATATAGCCCCTTTCAATGGGCTAATATTAATAGATCCATAAATTAAACAGCCCCTCAATATAATATTAGTGAAAAACGAAGAAAAAAACATATATTAAACAGCCTTTCTGCAGGTTAATATTTGAATGACAATAACATAAACATCCCCTATCTGCAGACTAATGTTTCAAGGGGCATAAATTAAACTGCCTTTCTGCATTCTAATATTTGAAAAGTTATTCATTAAACAGCCCATTTTGGCAGGCTAATATAAAGAAATATATATTTATATAAATTAAACAGGCCATTATCCACCGACCAAAAATTATGACGACCCTAAGCTAAATACTTTCTATTAACAGGTTATTTATATATTTGATTAGCCCTAATTGATAAATAGCTCCTGTGGCCTATCAGGCTAAATTAATGAATACGAAAAATTGAAAACAACATTTGTCGCTCTTAGCATGTCAAGTATTAGAACAGCCCCAAACTAAAACTAGAGTACCGATGGTACTAAACTCACAGTGACTATTTAATGTTAAATATCGATACATGTTATACACCCAAACAAACAGTTAGTTCTTGCTCAGGAATGATTATCGCATTGTCCAAAAGGTGACATTAGTTTACATATTATGGTACATATCATTAACTAAATATTTTTAGTCCATGATCATTCGGTTTACAATGTTTGTAATTAGAACTTAATAGTCTAACCCACTATATTACATAATATATGGTTGCTTGCTGTGTATACATCAATTTTATCATGAGTAGCAAAACATGGTTGTCCACTGCAGAGATGAAAGATTATTTTTATTAATAATTTATACAAGCAACTCCTTTAAATTAGCAGTATCCCATTGTATGAACACACACGCATTCATAATCTCAAGTTATATGGTATCCCACATTAAAAGCGAATTTAAAGTAAGAATAATTTTCAACACTCAGCATATCACTTTAAAACCTCTAGCTTGTTCAAGGCCATCCTTCATCTCTCACTACAAGAAAGGTATACTACATACTCTACTGTATAAACAACTATTGGTGGGCTTATTTGAACAAATATAGGTCAATAGGTCATGCATGCATTTAGGATAATTGTTTACCTTACTCTGGATACAAAGTTAAAGCATTATAGAGAGATAATGGCATGTAAGAGTTTTGAGAGGAAATTATTTTTTAGCATATATTTATATATATAAGGTTGCCTTTTAGGAATTACATGGTTGTAGCATCAACACATATGTATTTGTTTTACACCAGCTGACACACCAGAACTTGTTTTACTACTTATTTTTTTCAAATTACGCCACATACAGCAATTGTATACATTGTATGTTAAGCTTGGTATGTTTCCTCATGTTGTTTGACCAATGTTATCACGATAATGACATGTGGCTTCTCTCCAGTGTGAGCTTTTCTGCCATCCTACAAATGAAGTGATTTCATACCCTTGTGTACTCTGTGAGTCACCAATGAGGAGAGCACAGTGAATGTTTCATGACATATATCACACTGGTATAGCTTCTCTCCAATGTGACTTTTCTACGTCTAGCAAGATTACTCTACACTCAAGTCATTTTACAAGTATCCTATTGAAATCGTTTACACCAATGTGTACTCTCTTGTGGCCACCAGGTTTAAGCACACTCTTTCTTACCAGTGAATGTTCACTACATTTATCACATTGGTATGGTTTCTCCACAGTGGGCACTCTCGTGAGCCACCAATGTTGAATGCACAGTGAGTATTTCACCATATACATGTATATCTCATTTCCATGGTTTCTCACCAGTGAATATTCACCACATATATCACATAGGTATGGTTTCTCCCCAGTAGGCACTCTCTTGTGAGACACCAGTGTTGTGTGCACAGTGAATCTTTCATAACATGCATCACATTTTATGTATTCACAGTACCCACACAACTGAGTTTCGATAACCAAATCAAACAAGAGCCCAAGGGCACTATGGTTCCTTGCTTAGAGGAATATTACAATATAAATGATGCGTAATATATCATCGAAAATTTGGGCTTAATATGTCCCAAAATGTCTCAAATTTGTCCCAAAATATCAACCCTTGGTGAAG
>JAODAF010088667.1:0-26327 GCA_027574765.1 Molpadia intermedia | reverse complement strand
GGGAGGCGTGGGGGTCGAGGCGGAGCGCGGGCCCGCTAAATTGAAATTAAAAGTTGAAATGTATCGTATGCATACAACCATATACAGAAGAAAATAATCAGAAGGGGGTCCCGTGCACCCCCTGGATCCGCCCCTGATATAATAATAATCCACACATTTGTGTATATAGCAAATGGTTTGGCCCTCATTTTGTTTCACGTATCTATGGTGATAACATAGACACTTTGTGTAGTATAAAACACAAACATGTCATGGATACTGTCAATATTTATAGACCATAGCTTTCTTTTCTATATACGTCATATCGTTCCTGTTACTATTTAGGGCTGAGAGAAAGTTGGAATTGCATCAAGATACAGCGGTGTATTTACAACCAGAAGCATGTTTTTTCTTCTTTTTGCACTTCATAACCGCTTTACATATTCTAGTTTCTAGTAACCCGTGGATATTGTTATCGTCTTCTGTTTGAGTATCGGCGGAATAAACATACATTAACAAAGTAAGTGCAGAAAGATAAAATCCAAGGCAGCAAAAAGCCAAACTCTAAAGTTGTAAATCAGGTCATAACTACATTTATCTGATAACAACGAGTGAGATACGTGACTTATTGGTATTCTATCCGGAGGTAAAATGTAATAAAATATGACATAACATTCTATTTTAAAATTCTGTTGAGTTTTTATATACCGTGCAACGTTATATTAAGATTATATATTAGTTGTGCACATATTTGTTATTATTGTTAATTAATATTATTTAAGTTGATGTTGTCGATGCTGAATCCCTGGTACTTTCTGAATTTTACGTCATTATGTCATTTACGACATTATGTCACAGATTCAATATGAGTCTAGATTTTTCTGAACACACCTTTATAGTTTAATAACTTCTATAAAATGGACATAAGTTTAATTTAAGCAACAGCCCGCACAGCCTAGGCCTCGACAGTGTGGTACGTGTTTATAATGATATATTCTTAAACATTACGATAGTCACCAGCGTTAATTTCAAAAGTGCTTGCCGCCGTTGACGGTATTCCAATGGTAGTCTTGAACCAACGCAGTCGGGGCAATACACATATTATTACACGTATACCGGTGTATCATGGATTGCATTGAATTATTGTTTACCAAAGGTAATGTTATGTAATTGCTTGAAAATATTTGAGGCAGCTGGAAAATTCTCAGAAAGGAACAATTGAGTATAGCATATAAGGATTTGTGACTTTACCGACTTTATTATATTATTATCATTTATCTTGATACTGATCTCCCCCAGTTTGCTTTTCTTTTAATGGCTTTATGAATCATAATAACAACAAATTCGAGCGCGCCCCAGCGTTTTTTTCTTCTTCGCGTTTCAACGTAATGATGTATCTGCTCTATTTGTACCGTATTTAGTACAAATTTCATTTTGTCACTTACGGTACCTTTTTCAGAAAATCGCCGAGCCTCCGAGGCTGTTCTCCCTTGAAGCATTTATTCCACTAGGAGTCTTGCATGGCCCCTGGACCATACGCTTTACGTTCGCACCCGTTGTCTCGCCATGTCCACAACCTTTCTCCCCTGGTCCACACACGTGAAACCTCGTGTGCCCTTCAGCCATGGAGCATCAATGCTGTCCAAATAATATTAAAATACACTGTGTGCATTTTATGATCTATCAGACAGTTAATTATAACGTATTACCATCAAGTACTTTCAAATTACTAACACGAGAACTAAATAAAGAGTGAACTGTAAAACATATAACGAAAGCTATATTACAGCAAGGTGCAGCGTTTATTCCAAAACGGTAATATCGTCCAAAAAACACTCTTACGCAAACAATTCATACGTCTAGAACATATAATATTATAATCGGGTGCAAAACCAGCACAACTCACAGTGTAGAATGAAAGAAAAGTGCAAGACTATTATGTGTATTTGGTAGGTCTATACATACTGCAAAAAATATCCGCCGGAAAATGATGTCAATCACTTTTATTATTTCATTTTCTCGAACATGTGAGTTTGTAAGGACATGAGTCACAAGTAGTAGTAGTTTTCTATAATAAACTATCGATGGAATGAAAGATATGCACTTTTGATATACTTTAAAAGGTGGGTTTTTTATTTTCATGCACTTCCTTAAAATGCTATTAATTTCGGATCGTTTTACGCAACTTTCCATGGAGTCGTGACTTCGCAAACGGACAAGGAATGAAGCGGGATGATATTCTTATTTGCACTTTTGATTAAATAGCGTAGGAAGTTGCAGTTAGACTATTAATTACAAAAAAAGATTAGTTTGTGTGCACTTTCTATGAAGTTTAATAATTATTCATGTTTATAATTGAGTATATAGCATCATAGCTTTACCAGTGTACGGCCATTAATAGAACGTACTTTCATCAGGCCCGTGGCCAGGTTAGGTGGAACGGAAGGTATTTTGTAATCAGGAAATTGCATAGGTCCGGGCATTCTCCGAGGTATTTATAACATTTAATTGGTTAATGGAATGTTTACGAGTCAAAACATCCATGATATATTTCTTCAAATAGTTCAATATATTTAACAAACGTTACATGTCGAGAGATCCAGTTAGCAATTACTGTAACAGGTGCAACGCCGTTCATCAGTAAGAACTGTAAGGTATGGTATCATTGTAAACCATGCTAAACCTGACACAGTAGTCACTTACTCTAACCCTAGCCTGACACTAACTCTAACTCTAAACTGATTACAGTGTCTGGTTTAACACGTTATAACGTTATAATGGCATAACACCTTACAGCAGCCACACATTTACGGTCGAGTGATGAACCATACCTCACGATGTCCCATATAGCGAAATGGTTTGCTAGGAATTTTGTTATTTTGGGGGATATCATATTTGAAGGATGATTTGCTAAGCGAATATATAAATTTATGCGGGTACCTTATGTAGATCTTCACGACTTAAAGGTGGTGAGTCTGACTCACTTTCACGACAAATTGTGAGTTGCTATAACTACAAAACCAAAATATCAACGGAAATACTGTATACACAAAGATTGGCAATACCGTCGTAAAGATATATAAAGAGTGATAAAGTGTGAGTAGAGCTTCGTTTATAAGACGTACGGTGTTTTGGCATCTGGTTACCTCAAAAAGTAATCGAATTTGATGTGTTTGTTCTTAAATGACAGGTACCTGTTAAGATTTTTTTTAAATATATGACTGTTTCAAGATAAATGTAGTAACGTCCTGCTGAGTGCAGTACAGTATCCTAAATGAGTCAGTGGTAAAACAGACGAAAACCTAACCAATATCCTCAACCATTTCATCAAGATGATAGTGATGACCACTTTCCGCACAAATACTACTTTCTTCCCGAAACATATCAGCAATTACTGTATAAGTTGTGACAACGTACATCAGTAAAAACTGTAAGGTGTTATACCATTATAACATGTGTTAAACCAGACACAGTAGTTATTGTAATCATGTTAGTGTTGGAGTTAGGGTTACGGTTAGGTTAATGTTATAGTTAGTAACTACTGTGTCAGGTTTAGCATGAATTACAATGGTATAATACCTTACAGTTCTTACTGATGCACGGTATTACACCTTATACAGTAATCACTGTATTGCTTGGCTTGCGCGACATGTAAGGTCTGCTAGAGTGCTGCTAATTTTGCCAGATCCTAGTTAATGTGTAGAACGTCACTTCTTACAAGGAAAACAGTAAAACATTTAAAAAATACAGTGATTCCGTGATGTCATTTTATAGAATTTGAAGACTTTAGACTTCTCTCACGCACTTGAAGGAACCATAAAAAAAACACTAAAATCTCGCAGACGAGAGTTGAACATCATTGTATATTCCTTTTATAAATTCAATTATAGGAATGAAAATGAAAATTACAGAAATGTACGTACATATAATAATCGGTCCATTAGAGGATACTTTCGGAACTCCGCCCCCTTTAAATAAATAAATGAATGAAAAATAATAACATAAAATAATAAATAAACAAAGAAAAATAAAGAAAAATAATAATAAATAAAATAAAATGTTGAGTACGGATATGGAGTATGTAGTATGGAGTATATAGAAGTTGTAAATTCATTATTGTAATGTTTGTGTTCAGAGTATCTGGTAATGCCAATCCAACAGAGACATTATATGCGGAATAGCTCTGATAGATTATTTAACTGTTTAGAAATTGAAGGCTTAATTGTTGCATATAATTGGCGTAATTAAAGTTAATCTAACAGCTAAAGTGCATTACTAACATCAGTTGCACTTTGAGCCATCGGTCACACATGTCAAATATGTTCTAGCATAAAGATTACTGCTATGTGTTACGCAAATTGAATAACGTTATAGTAACATGATCCATGAGTTTGTTTTTAAAAGCTGGTCATTCAATGATGTTTAACTGGGCAAAGTCAGTTCTCTTCGTGGTCGTTTGTTATTTTTAGTAAAAGGCTTTTGGATGCTTGTATATTTTATTATTATTCGTAAGAGTGTCCAGCATCTACTTACCTTATCGTACGGGGCCAGACATATTCACGTTAAGTTTGTTAATACTGGGCCTGACGTTATTCACGTTAATTTTGTTAATACTGGGCCGGACGTATTCACGTTTGTTTGTTGTCTGTGAATTTTTATTTAAATGTACACTACTTGAAAAATACTTTATTTTATTTTATTAGTCTAGATATTTTATGTATTACAGTACAATGGAGATAAAATATGAATTTAATGCGATTTTTCGTTTTGGTCAACTTGTCCTGTAGCCGAATGACGCGCATCACTAAATATGCATACCGTAGTTATATGGTTATTCGTGCACTTGGAAATATTACGCACGCACGTCACACACAAGTACATATATTTAATACAAAGCGCGCCTAAACGCCAGACGGTCAAGTTTATTGATGCGATGTAACCATAAAACCTGTACATAAGAGGGGCATTTATGGAGTCTTGTCTCGATAGGATGTATCTGGTAAAACAGAATACTGTACACTTTTTGCATAGGTCATACCTCAACGGTTGATTAAATTTCTTGTTTTAAGTCCACATTTTATATTTGGCTTAGAGTAAATGTAAATGCATCAGTGTATTCATTTCTAGGCTGAGTGTAAATACAATTGTGTAGTGACTAATATATACAAATATATGTATGTTATTTAAATATATACAGCGCAATAGAATAAAAAGTGATATGTAAAGTATATAGATAATAAGGCATCAGAATACGTAGAATATAATCAACTCTTGCCATAACAATACTTTAAACGTAATAGGCTGCTCTGTATATATACATTTTAATACTATTTTCCATATTTTAGATTTGGTTTGGTCTGGTAATGAATAGAAATTAAATATTACTTAGAAGTGGAAAAGCCGGACAATTTGGTTTTAATTTTAATCTCTTTCTCCTAAACAAGCTTTAATATATTATATCGATATAATGCGCTTTCGTAATGCTAACCTTGAAGTATACGAATCAAAAACACTGCTTGCAACAGTTTTATCATTTAGGTTCATGGAAATTAGCTCGCTTTGTGACCATATTTTGAATCCAGCCTACAAATTTAAAAAGTAAAGTAAACAAGGAAAAGCTTTAGGTAGTCAAACCTAAAACGTTTATGTTATAAATATATTAGTCATCACCATAGTCTATATATTTATATATATATACAATGAAAAGAATTTGATTTATTTGCAGATTTTAGTTGATATATTAATGAGAAATTCTACCCAAGTACTGGCACCTTGCCGTTATGGACAAGGGAAAGAATTTTTAAATGTTGGGGAAAATTGAGCAATGTAATATCTGAAAGTAAAAAAAGTCAATTCCATCCACTACTATAATAATAACCAGAGATATACCATTTGTGGTAAAAGCGTGACTAAGGATGTTACTCTTACTGTTCTTCGCAGGACCACTCTGTGGCTCGATAGGAAATATGATATAAATAGGAAATAGGATCGATCAGTTTATGAACATTGACATATAGCATGTGGAGCCTTGTGGGCAGTGCATTCACATTAACCGAAGTGAATACTTCTGTAGTTGAACATGTTTTAAATAAACATTTAATAATAACAGATGGTATCTCTGTCGAAAATAATTCTCCATTTATCCCTGATGAAGCTTAAATGCAGCGGACGCCGACGAAGCGTGAATGCTAAAGAGAGATCACTTAGATATCCTAGTCTGAAAATAATATTTAACTTAACACGAACCGATCACGATTCCCGAGGAAATTTTAATTTCAATGTCTGACATCAGGTCTATGGCTTTGATGATTAACAGAAATAATATTAAAATAAACCTTAAGTAAAAAATACCTCGGAATTGGCATGGTCGCATTACATTGTTTATTTATTTATTTTACTTTTATTATTGCAAATCGACCGAATGGGAGGGCGGGAGTTGGCGGAGTATGTGCGTTATACGCCACTGCCTAGACGAAATTCAAACGTACGAAGCGGCGAAAGATTTTCATGTGTTGAACACGACTTCCACGTGTCAATGGAAATCAAATTTAATCAATTTTCGAGGTGCCCGTTTACCTAAGGCTTCTAGTCGGATTGAATTTCATTAGGGAATTGCTCGCTTGAAAGTACCTTTTCGATACGCGTTATCAACGTGTTTATATACTGAAACGGTTTGGGTATTTAACGACAAAGAAATTTTAAAAAATCTGTTTCGGGAATTTACGTACGTGCTAATCGGCTAGGTAGACATACAAAAAAAAAGACCGATGGACTCAACGTTGCAAATATTGTATATTATATCATTATTGAATAAAACGAAAAAAGTTTTGGACGCAAATGGATAAATAGAAATTACCTAAAACTATTTGTTGGTAATTGTTCGAATTTATCGGCACTATAATTTCATGTGTCCAAGTATATGTCGTAGTGTTCAGATGGAAGGATTCCTTATATGTCGGTTTATGGATTAACGTTATAAATACATTACAGAGTTAAGGTCATGTTCTAACATGTATTGTTTCTGTAATTACTACTGTATCATTAATGTTCTGAGGAATTAGAACAGATCACACTCAGTCGTTTATTCAATTATATATAATATATTTAATAGAGTTTTAAACAAGTTAAATAAATATAATGTTCAGATTTAATTGGCATTTAACCATTTATCTAAGTAGAAATATTCTTAGAAATGGTTTGATTTCGCTTAATCCCCCAAATCGTCAGTTTGTATAATGTAACAACATTATATTCCCTCATTAATCACTGGCTTGTTGCATGTCAGTAGTACTTGACATATGATGGATTGTTACGTAGGATCATCAAATTTCTGATCACGAACTGACCTGATCCATCAATGATTTCATCGTACGTGGCAAAGGATACCGTCCACTTAGGTCATTGGTCGTGCATCCAAATAAGGTCATATAGTCAGGACTGAATCAGATATCAGACATTCCCATCTAAACATTGTGTAAACCTAACATTCAAGAAATGACATCCAAAGTACAAATGTTACAAAACGACGTACGTAATAGATCTGAGGTTCGTGATTGTAGCCGTCAATATTCCCATTTCCTGGGCTTTGGCATGAACGTGACTTGCAAAGCTGTTAGTATCTTAAGTGGGGACTCATCAAGGGTATACAGCCCCGCAGGCTTGACGCTTCGACATATACGAAAATATAGTACAATAACAGAGCGCGTGGAGCGAAATAATAATATGCGATTTTGTTAATCCTTGTCAATTATTTTTCCAAGCATATGTATTACACAGTCAAGTTATAAATATGTAACAATATGTTATAAGTAACCTTCAATTTTTACGAATCTGGAAACATTTTATTTCAACATTTTATTTTCAATTTCAATTTTAATTAAATTTTATTTAATGAATTTTTTTTATTTTTTTTATTTAATGCAATTGCTACTCAACATGAATATGGTGAACGTGATGTTTTATCCATTGTTGAAAACAAATGGTGCTTCTATTTCTGAGAAGGTGAAATGGCGTGAATATATTTTATTTAGCCTCCAGAGAGGAGAAATTATAAGAGAAATATAAGGCCTTAGAATATAACAATTGCACCTTCAATTTCTTTGAAAATAGACATATAACTCGTTTATGCCAGTTTCATTTAACACAATGGTGGATTTCCATGGAAACATGTTAATCAGTCCGATTTCAGTTCTCAAGACATGCATCGACCCAAAACTGTTTTTGTCAGCAAGCATTATTAATAAAACAATTTTAATTGCTATTACCTCTCACAACACACGTTTTACTCAGACTCCGAAATCAAACTCTTTGTTACGTAATTACTGGTATCATTACTGGTATTAAGCCCGCCCACTCATTAATATTCATTAGCCCTGTCACAACATATAGGAGTATTATACTACTCATGACCATCACACATACCAAGTATCTCATCCATCCACATTTTTCTTCTTGAGATTGTTCTTACCCTTTCTCTAGCATAGTTTACTCAGACTCCGAAATCAAACTCTTTGTTACGTAAATACTGGTAATAAGCCCGCCCACTCATTAATATTCATTAGCTCTGTCACAACATATAGGAGTCTTATAATACTCATGACTATCACGCGTACCAAGTATCACATCTATCCACATTTCCCTTCTTGAGATTGTTCTTACGCTTTCTCTAGCATATTTTTATATGATGTCCTCACCCACGTTTTACTCAGACTCCGAAATCAAACTCTTTGTTACGTAATTACTGATATTAAGCCCGCCCACTCATTAATATTTATTAGCCCTGTCACAACATATATGAGTCTTATACTACTCGTGACCATCACACATATACCAAGTATCTCATCCATCCGCATTTCCCTTCTTGAGATTGTTCTTGCGCTTTCTCTAGCATATTTTTATATAGTGTCCTCATCCATGAATGATTGAGATATTAAGTATTGCACTATATATATATTGCTATATGCCTTTGTAACAAATATGGAGTAGATCAACCACACATGGCTAACGAATTTTGAGACCAGGGACTAAAGTAATAGGGCCATCAACTACCCATGGCCATTATACTAACCAATTATCAAATGCATCCAACCTTTTCGTCTTGATCACATGTATATGGTGCCCTATATTCCTAAATTATGGGATACTAAATGGGGTATCTTAAAGCATAAACCATAAATATACAAAATGTATCGACATCTGACTTTGCGTGATAATGATCGATCAAAAGAATATGTGGTTGAAATAAATAAAATGTGGTTATCGGTGGCAGTTCACTGAGTTAGCAAACGGATTTTATCGAAGTTTTTTTTAAGTAATAAGTTTAACTTGAAATTCCAAGGTCGATTAAAAATATGTGATGTGGGTTAATAAACTCAGAAAATAAGATGATATTTTCAAGGTGAGAAGAAATATGATTTTTCAGCACATATTGCTTTCATTAATAAATGCAATATTTGTTATTTAGGTTGGTTATCTACAGCTTCGAAATATAATCGAATTATTTGGTTATGTCTTCACATCGACGATGCCATCAAACACGCCTTAAATGATGTTTCGTCTCTCTGATTGATGAGCTGTCATACTTATGAGGTGATATTTCCGACAAAATATGAAAACGAAAACCGAGCCAATAAAAATAAATATATATCGAATATCTTTAAAATGAAACTAAACGGTTTGTCTTTGCATTAAATTTATATAATAATATTAACTGCATAGTATTGATCAGTTTTATATTGCTTTTCAGACGGTTCTATTATTTTTGGTTATGTTATTGGTATCTACAAAAACCTACATAAACTCCCAATTTTTAGTAAATCGCACGTAAACTAAACGAACAACATATTATATATTAAAGTAAGTCATGACAATTTTACAGTACAAAAGAAATCAACATAAATCTAGACGGAGATTTTTTTTAAAGTAAACTTGATGGTGCAGTTTTTAGTGATTCTCAAACTATGGATCGCGATCCAAGAATGGAAATGTTTAAGGTCGCCAGATATTTTCCATAAAAACTTAATTTCAGAAATGATAATGACATCGCCCTTTACTATATTTATTACATTAGTTTTAGCTTATTTTTCTTATAAAGTTAAGGCTAACTAGCGTTATCTCAAAACTTATATGAATAGTGGTAAGTATTATACAAATTTCCAATATACAAATATTCACTGCTTGTATATTTCAAGCATACAAAACTAAAGTCTGCCTCACGTTGAATACCTATACCGATTTCTCATGGTGGATTGTTTTAAAACTGTGAATCAATTTGTATACTTCAACTCAATCTACTTACATAAGTTTGGAATAAATACCAGGGTTTTCACCATCCGTAAATCTGTTTCGACTGCTTAATGAATTTGCTCTTCAAAATAACACCAAATGACTTTCAAGATCGAAGCTTTATGTGGGTTTTTTTTAAGTTAAGATGATAATAGCCACTTGAAGTAATATCTTATGTCAAAATTCAAATACGGTAATATGCTCTATCATTCCCACATTCCTAGTTGACAAAGATTGATCAGCTCGGTTATGGTTAAACATAATCTTCCCTGTATATAAAAAGTTTGCACTCTAAACGCCGAACCGTCGCAGGTAGCGGTAGCATTTAACGTTAATCAGAGAAGCGTTGTCATATTTGTGTCATCGGATATGATGTCGTAATTATGCTATAATGTTATTGCGTTTGACATTAATCGAGGTACTAGATGGCAATGTACTATTTCATACGATAGTGTACATTGTTTTGATAATGTCGTTGGTATTATTTATGTGGATACCATATTCAGTTGCGAAGGAAGGGGATTCTTGATCGGGTTACCGGATCAATGATTTTATCATCAGACTAATAGTGTTTATGTAGCCTGTTATTGAGAACATGTGTTTGCATGGTGTTGATTTTGAATAAATAGGGGAGCCTCGGAAGATTATAATGGTAAGAAAACTATCAGTTATTACCCATAATTCAATCCTGTTGACAGATAGGCCTATTTAAAAGAGTTAGTTTCAAGCTTGTAGTATACTATTACTACTGTGCTAGCTATATAATTCAACTGTATAAGGACCGTGACGGACAATATAATGCCATTGTATTTAAAGCTAATTCAACGAAAACAATCAGTATAATATAGGCAGGAAGGGTCAAGTAGTAGACATTCCACTTGAGGTCGGTATAACCATCATTTATTCATTAGTCATTACGATTTTGCAGGGTTAATTGATTATGTTTTGTTAATCGTGTGTTACCTTAAGTTCTACATCATTTCTGCGGGTCTCCCACTATCACACGAGTCACGATAGCTTCAAAAGCTGCGACGTATAGCATTGATTCCTGTTTGATATTCCTCAAATTTAAAAACTATCCTTCACTGTTCAAAAAGACAGAGCGTCAATACGTGGATCGAAAATTTCTAATATATACATATATGTCTTCATTTATTCTCAGTTACACTTCTTCAATCAATTCAAATCGGTTACTCCATCATCCTATATATCTTAATAATATTGTCATTCTTGATTGTGTGGATAACACATAACCAGCCCATACGTTGACACTGTGAGAACCAATCAGTACGTAATGGCATGATTTCCAGAGAGAGTTGAAAGTCAATCATTAAGTGATATTTGAGAAAACGTCTCGCTCGCCCAGCTAATCCAGAGTTACATTCATTTTTCTCCTGTTGCGTGAATGAAAACGTGACAAGACTATTAACTCAATACCCAATACATATATTCCACCTTAGCTGTTTCACTTCTCTCTTAATTATTTCTGAAAGAAACCTCTGCTCTCTAAATAGAAGTCAACTCATGTTACATACGGCAAGATATAATTTTTCATAAGAAATGTTCAAAAAATCATCTACAATCGACAATCTTCTTTTCAATTCTAATCACGAATCCCAATTTATACTCAGGAAACGAGTAGAGTGGGGTTTGATGATGCAATCATCATGGTGTTCTATTACTGGCGAAACACTATATCAAATACTATGTCTAATTTAGCAATTGTCATTTCTTCCCAATCTACACTCTCTGCATTTTGATAATTATTGAGCTTATATTAAAGTGAAAACTGACGAGCGATATCGATGCTGCATGGTCATGACGCTAATCCGTGATTATTTAATAATCTTAAAGCAAATGTAAATTTCACTGGAATTGTAGTCTCACACCAACACATGACAGGTCAATTTAAACAATAAACCCTGTGTTTATTCGTTTATATCCTACCATTTTGAAGTAAATAAACCTTTATGGGATTCTGGAAAGCAAAGAGAAGTAAACATATGTGAGTGTGCTGCATTGACTCCGATGGAATGGATATTTACGCTCTTTGTACTTTCAGTCATTGTGACCCTAAGAACCCCAAAGGAATCTCACATAACTGCCCCTATATAGGCAGACACAAGAAGACACTTTAGTGCTTTACCATAGAATATTATTGGTAACGGGTAATGCGAAGTGACAGCCTGGTAGATTAGACCAGGTCGGCCAAACGATAAGGTGGCATCGACATGATAAAGTACACCAACCCCGATAGATAAGCATCTCATTGCAAAATATACTTTAAAGACTCCCCTCAAACTCACTTGGCAGGAAATGTACAAGTAGAATTTATTGCAGATTGAGTTACAACCCGCCACCCCCTGTGCACTCAGGCGATACACATATCTGCAATTACTGTAAATTGTGTAACAACGTGCATCAGTAATATATGTAATTATAAGGTATTGTACCATTATAAACCGTGATGAACCTGACACAATAATCACTTACGCTAGACCTAATCTGACGGAACCGCAACTCTAACACTAAGTTTTTTTTTTGGAAGAAGTGTTCTTTCTCTTTAATCATTTAAGCGTACATGCGTACAGTAGAGGAATGCCACTGTATAACTGTATGGTTTGTGTCTGTTAAGTTGTTGCGTCTGGTGGAAGCGCGTGTATGTATGTATACTTTGATACAAACGTGCAGCGCACGTATGGCAAGCCGTTTTAACATTTACCTCCTCATTTGACTGGAATACAATCTGCTTAAGTATAATGCTATTTTACTTCAGCAGAATTGTATTTTACTTAAGCTGAATGTATTCCACTTAAGCTGAATTGTATTCTACTTAAGCTGAATTGTATGTTACTTAAGCTGAATTGCATTTTACTTTAAGCAGAATGTATTCCACTTAAATAAAATTAGGAGGTAAATGTTAAAACGGCTAGCCATACGCACGTTTACCTTGTTTGCATTCGGTTTATTGTGCAGTTGACAGGAGGTTCTGAAACTTTCTGTGTTAATAATTTGTTGGATTTCAAGCACTTCTCGCAGTTGTCTGTATATACATGCATGAATATTTTATCTACATCTTATCTTATAAATACATACTGATATAACCTACTTAACATAGTATATGCTCAATGTTTTCTTTTGTTTCATGTAGGTATTTATATTCCTTATCTTGAATCAAACGCGCGAACGAGTAACCCATAAACCATGAATTGTCGGTCATAATACTGTATTTACATATTTGATGGAAAACGTGTTTTTATCGCCTCCATCAATTTTAATAATTCATTCAATCTTTGGTGTTTCCTTTTATTTGTATACGTCAGTGTTAGCCTTGCCTATGGTAAATCTCGCTGTATGCTGCCAGTTTTGTAAAGGGTGTATCATCTGTTATTTTGTATCAATATTGCAGTTAGGAAATCCTGTGCACGGGTGACACATGTTCAATGATTTGGTAATTTGAATTGACTGATTAATGGTGAATGTTTCACCAGTTTGGGTATAATGGGCACAATTCAGTGTTTTTATCTAGCAATTTACAAATCATAACCCTTTATTATATTTTGGTAACCAATATATCAAGAATTATGATTAATTTGTTAAGGTTATAAGGTCGTATAGGCAGGGTTTGATTATTTGGCAACATCAAGTCGGGTTCCCATTTTATAACGCGAATATTCATTTGACGGTTTTGACGGTTCATGACTCGACGTAATGTCGTAATGTTTGGTCCCCAACTTTGTGTGCAAATTCGACTAAACAAGGCATCATATACATACCCAATCGTAGTCCGAAATCATTGCGGTAAGGGATTTTGTCACCAAGCCCCAAAACTAATAATTATATAATGACAAGGTGTCTTCTCTTTTTATCGCCGTGTATAACAGTTAAAACGTAAAAGCTGTGTAGTTTTAATATTTTATGAAAATCGCCTCTGCTTCCGGGGTGCTCTACGTAGACCCATGTGCCTCGTGCGTATGGGATCTCGCTTTGTGTCATCACTTATACCTTCACCATGACCCTAACCTTTGGGAAAGTCTTTGTCTAGCAAGAAGAAAATAAAAATTGTAATTATACGGTACCGTCCCTTTTTTATCTATGTATAAACAAGTAACAATCTTGATCTACTGAGCCCCACGCGTATAGAAATACACTCGTCGGAACTAAAACACTCTCCCAACTTTCAGAATGCAAATGCGCCATTGTCTGGGCCCCACTTCCATTTTTTTTTGTTTAACTAGAAGGTGCAGTCTACAGTAAGGTATATACTTTTACTGTAAATAATTCACAAACATGATTGAGTTGTAATATATATCGTTTATATAAATTGTATTCCTTCATTCTCCTGTGTTTTCTTCCATGCAAAGCCAATCGTTCTTCGCAACTTTTTGAAGCTTTTCAAGTTTTCTAAGTTGTAACAATATGGACAAAAATCTAGACGAGATCGAATGTCACTAGCAAGTTCATCCACAATCATACAAACGGGATTTAAAGTGATTTCCAGAAAACATTTTAAATAAATATACCCGGGAATTTCCTAGATCCCTTATCAAATTTTTTGTCTTTTCTATTTGCTGTTTGTTTTTTCTTCTTTTGAGTCTGCATATGAGGCATCATTTCAAACCATTTAAACAGCGATTGACAGGTGATCCAGATTGCACTAATCTCTCTGGGAATAATGTTTTTCATTAAGTACCACTCAGACTACACTTGAATAACCAGAGGGTTGCCTGAAAACTTGTCTTGAATTGAAATTGTCAATCTTTACTTTGAGGATTTCAACCACTCTTAATTTCGTGTCATATTTTCAATATGTCTGGTAATTAAATAGGGGGGTTTAGCGCTGTAACCCATCAGAGAATTATAATGATTACACATTTTGTAGTCAGCAAAGTTGTCATCAAGAGGTCACAGCGTCCTTCAAACGGTCACAGACATACGCTCAAAACATAAAAACAAAACTTAACCTTTCCTATTTCGAGCAGTTTCCAGGGCGCAAAACTGGATCGACTGTCGGCCGGAAATCTAGAAATAACATGGTTTGACGCGGCTGTTGATCACGTGATAACAATAACTGGAAATATCCTTCGGCCTGCTTGGAATTCCGGAATACTACTTTCATTCGAGCACTTCGTGTACAAGTAAACACTAGCAAGGCGTGGCTATCATCTGCTCTCTTCGGTACAGAGAAGGTTAACCAATACTCTGATACAATGATACTTGAATTGACGACGCGAACATGTTTGGTTAATCAAGACGATTTTGGCAAGTGCGTGGGCAACTAAAATAGAACTCGGCAATAGACGGCAAGTATCCATCCACGCCCTGGATGTGCCATCACTCCTTTAGATACTGCATACCATTAAAGCCGAAGATGTACTTTATATCCAAAACTGGACGCCCGGGCTATCATGACAGTAGATTACAATCAATTTCATCTGGTTGACCTATTAACATTACTTAAACCTCTGGATGGAGCTGTTCAAGTGGTCCACCGTTTTTCGGAGCTTCTGACTAGCCATTTGTGAATGACTTACGTGATCTATATCAGTAAGTTTAAGAGGCCAAACCGTCTAGGTGAAATTGGGTGAAATCTTCCGTCATGGACTCCCAGACTGTTGAATTACTCCGAATTAGATGCGATCGTGTATGAGCATGACACTTTCGAGCCTTAATCTTGAATGCAAAATGAAGTAAAGATTTCTATAGCCAGCAATGTGAGCGGAAGAATTTCAATTGATTTGTTGCCATAAGCGCAACTGTCTAGAGGGATTAATTTGTAAATGCAATTTTTATGTTTAGAAAGATACTTTCATGGTACCTGCGTTTGTCACGAAGTGAAGTTTCGATGGTACATGAGTGATATATGGAGACTGATGTATTTTACAGAGAATATACTATTGTGGGATCTACAGCGAGCAACATATACTCATCATAAAAAAATACTAGTTTGCTAGGGTTGTGTAAAAATGAAAGATGGTGCACATCTGGTCAGTACCGTTGAGACTAAGGCAAGTCTTATATTTACTAACCCCTGCATTACGCAATGACGCCAGTAATTAATATGCACATATTATTTTTCTAATGTTTATAATCTACAAGCTAAGGTATTCGAACATAGTAACTTTCAAGTACATAATTTTTAGATTAAGAATTTATATGTTTACTTAATTAAGGTGTTCACTACTTGAAAACGAGTCTTCATGTATAATGCCAGTTGCAAAGTGTTTGGTTGTGTGTACACTATTTAGCTAATCAATAGACAAAAACAAAAATGTATGCTCATTAATATTCATAATCGAACTCTTCATTTGCATATCTATGTAGCTAAAATTTAGTAATAACTCAATGTTATAATAATAAAGAATACATAAATTTATAAAGCCAGGGAACGAAATATCAGTTTTGGAAGATATTGTCAAAAATAGTATTTTACTTGATTTTACCCTTGACCCAAAATCTCAGCGAGGCACAAGTTTGAAGTTAATCGGTCAAGCAGTTTGGAGTTTTCGCCGTAAACTGTTGTGCTAATGCGATCACTCGCACACTCACTCACACACACACACCCAAACAACCACAATTTTACCCCTAATCCCGGAATCAAGCGTTTCCATGGCAACCATTGAATATAATATGGGACGATGAGATAACAGACAGTGGCTTGAATGTTGATATTCTCCCTAAATATCAAGCGTGAGAAACCTGCGATCACAACTGGGAATCCATTTACAAACTTTTATACGAGTAGGCACACACCCCCTCATACCTCTCCACACTCACCCTCGCAAGGTAACATTCAATGTGGTTTTAAGTAGTCCGAACATATATTTATGTTTTAGAATTGATGGTTCTCATAAAAAAAAACATGCTTTGACGGAAGCACTATATATTGGGGTCTTTTGGCTTAAAACATCAGCTACCTTCTTATACTAATAGTAAAATATTTATATCGTTGCATAGTATTCTATAACATAAAGTATCAACTATAATTGTATATGTAGTAATAAATCACGTAGTAAAATCACCATATTTTTTGTTACGGTGTTCAGGAAAATCTTTCAAAACAGACTGCTGAGCTCATTTAATGAATTGATGTGTTACGCTAATACAATATGTGGCATTTGCAGGAGAAAATATATAAAATGTTATTCCTAACAAAACGTCATTGCAATGTTTAGACAATTACAACACACTTCCTTTGCTGTTCCATCGAATTAATATCCAAAACGTTGAACAAGCAACCTCCGAATTCATTGCATAAAATTCACTGTCAAATTCAATAACTATTTCGTCTACATCATTTCAAAGTCAGGAGATACTGTCAAACAGTTTCTTATTAGATGATATATCAACCCTCTTGACGCAAGATTGTATCATTGTCACATCCGTTTTCATGTTTTGTTATACATTTTCAGTTGTACGATTAAACAAAATCTTCCTTGTATTTTAGTTTATTGTCGAATTAAGATCCAAACAGTTTGTCGTCAAGACGACTCTCCCTATTCTTATTTGTTATAAGTCCTCGGGACTCTGATAGTAGGACTAAAAAATAATTATAGATAATACCAGAAGACATCTTCAAATTAGCCAAAATGCTGTCATCATCCTAAATGGGCCTGATGGATCTATTTCCACAACATTATAGATTTTAAACTGTTTTAAATTTTCTTAAAAACAAATAAAATTCTCTTTAGATTGGTAACTAAATTAATAAGTTCTAATTTGAATTGCGTCCAGAAAAAAAAAACTCTTGGTATTCTCTTAAGTACAAACTGAGTTATTAAAGAAACACTTAATGGTTTTCAATTGGCAATTGGAAACCATAATAATAATACCATAGCAATAATTTACAATTATAAATTGTCAAGTAGTCAAGTCTCTGGCTTCTTTTAACTAATGTATTTCTCTTCAATTTTACAGAGCATAAGAAAGAGATGATGTAAAGTTGGTCAACAATAATTCTTTTATAAGTCCTTAAAATATCGTATTCAGACAGCTTCAAGATCAGTTTGTGCGTTATGCACAGTAATTTAGGCAACATGTTTAATAAGCGTGCTCGATATATGCGATACTAACTTATTGCATAAAGTCATTTTTATGAAAACATTTTAAATTTATTTTCTATTATGTTTTATATTTTAATATGATATATTATTAGGTTTACTTTACTGTTGAAAAATACACGGTCCTGTCTATAACTCTTTGAATGATTAGAATGTAGTTTCACTACACTACATTACATGACACTACACTACATTACACTACACTACATTACACTACACTACATCGTTAATATTTTGACAGCAGAGTGATATATGTGTGTAGGGGGAAATGTGTAACTTTCTTGACCTTCTCACATTATTTTTAGCTCTCCATATGGAATTACATTGTTTTCAGTTTTCAAGGAGAAGTAAACAATATGAAAATAATCTAGTTCAACACCACGAACATGAGAATTTCCCGTCCGGTCTCTGCTTCAATTCATAATTGTCTGACAAAGTGACATTTCTTTCAAATGTTCCTTCTTGGTGTAAACAACATGGTACTTGAAACGACAACGATTTCAACAAGAGTACAAAAATAATAAAAAACATATAGCGTACTACTTGATCATAGCTGCAAACAAAGAGGAACTAACTAACGAAACAAAAAACCTCATGCCCGACGTATTGGGCAATAACTAACTTCTCAATCAAGTTCCATTATTAAATGTCTATGCTTTGTATAGTATATTACCCGATACACATGGCTTGTACATCAATTACTGTGTGACAACGTGTATCGGTTAAGACTGTAAGGTTTCTATACCATTATAACATGTGTTAAACCAGACACAGTATTTACTGTAAACAGGTTAGTGTTAACATTAGGGGTACGGTCAGGTTAATGTTAGAGTAAGTAACTACTGTGTCAGGTTCAACACATTTTACAATGGTATACCCCCTTACAGTTCTTACTGTTGCACGACATTGTACCTTTTAGAGTAATTGCCGTATAAGCTATGTGTATATTACCTTGTAACATGGATTGTTTGTTACTGATAAGGCGTGATAAGGATCTTTGACCTATATCTGACCAGATCTAAAATTATTCATATAAGCACAAACAAACATAAGAATATGTTGTTCTGACGTAATTGTCTACTTTGCAACAAAGAATGGAACCGATATTAGATCACACAACGTTAACGTTAATCCTTAATTGTAGTCAGCATAACTAACTATAACGGTGTTTTTGAATGATTCGATGGGCGCCAACATATACTAATACATCACGGGATTTTAATTTTAGTTGGCCTCAACTTTGTTCAAATGGGAATTCAAAATAATCGATTTGTAACTGGCTGAAAAAAACATGTTGGCGTAGAAAGATTTATAATCATCCAAATACCTTGAAAAACTATAATTCATGAACTACCTTGTAGTTTTATTTTCGTAGTTATAAAGATCTAAATTGAGGTTTATTGAAGTCTTCATAATTCGTGCCTATCGCCTTACGCTGGTTATTAGTTTTTATTGTAAGCAGAACTCGTTTGGGAATATACTGATATTTCCCTTTAGTTGAGACCTTCGTCTCCCATTACGCATGAACTACTCGCTGGTTTTCATTTTCCATCCCATCTTGTCAAATTTCTCTCTACGATAATATTGTATTTCATTGGGCACAGGATTTCGTTGACCTTGAACGTTTTTGAAACCAGGTTATTCAGTGTCCCTGTTTAGTACAAGCAGTTTTCAGGTCAACATATGAGGGGCCGAAATAGAAGTTTTAGTTTAAAGTAACAAATACTATTATGGCCTTTAGACACAATACACATCTCCGTCTACGTACACGAGAACCCGAGACAAACCGTAGCAATAATGGGACCGTGGTCGTAAATTCATGAACTTCATTAACCAAATTAATGCATACTGCTTTCGGTAGAGTTAAAAACATATCTCTTATATAAATATAAAAATTATCAACCTTAAGTTTTCTTCACCGATTGACAGAATGTTCTTGAACTAAACATACTACCAGACTATGTAAGAAATAATAATCATTATTAGAAGCAACACACATCAATTTACCACTGTAAAGTTCAAAGTTGAAATTATGATTTGGTGAACAGTTTCGATTTTCTATAAGATATCTATAAGACGATGAGTCTATTTTCTTACAATGAAACAGTGAACGCCTATAGACGAATGCCAGTAGTATTTCATGAAAGACATTTTAATTTTAAACATACATCATGTGAAGATTTATATTGCCTGACGAATGTATGGGAACAGAAGTGTTTTTGACAATAAATGATTGCTTAGTTGCGGTAACTTTACTAGCTCTGCGTAAATCTATATTGATAAAGTTAATTAAGGAATTCTTAGATACTAATGTATTTTCAGTCGCATTATATATCACGCTATACGTTATTGTGTATCGTAGTGAATAATATAGTAATTAATAGCTGTGAACATGATATTACTATAAAATGGTTTAAGTTTATTGCAATGATTGTATTATTTGTATACGTAAACCATGAATAAGAATAAGGAATAACGTTAAACAAAAAACTCTCTAACATCGCCAATGTGGTTTGTACTACTGTGGTGTATATTTATAGAACTCTTAGAACTACTTAAAAGATATATGAATTCGTGTATTTGCGTTACAGTCAACTGAAACAATAACTAAACCAAAACCAACTAACAAGTTTACACACATATAATATTTTATTCCAATCGTCTACCAATTTATCAAAGATACTGTCGGTAATATTCTAATTTACGTAGCACCTCTCTCTCCCCCACCTCTACAATCAATATTAACGCTAAAGTTTGGACATGGTATCTTGCCCCTGCCTCTCTCGCCTATGTTACGTAGGCCTACGGTGTGAATTTATATTGTGTCATTAACTTTTTTGCACTTTAAACCAAATTGATCCAATATATATAATATAAGGAGAGTAACTGATACTCGCAATTCCGTTCAATTCCCTCCTTTATATAAACTTAAAATAAGGATGATTCCATTTCTGTATATAAACCATGCTGATAGTCCTATCACAAATGATAATTGATTCGCCGTCTGAGCAATAAACTGATGGGTGCAAATGGATTTTCTTGAACTCACGCAGTATGTGTTTTCCATCGCAGCTTGAAGCAATAGTAAGCTTGATTAAACATGGCTGTAAACTTCCCAAAGTTGTCTTTTTCTATCGCATTAATTATTCGACTTATATTAGAATGACTGCAAGTAGTCCTTGCGCATTGCAATCAATAATAATCCCATTATATTGCATTACCACTGTCATGATTGATATGTTATTTGCGAGAACTTCGTGGCTTCCTTCAGTAATCAATGGAAAACGTAATCACAATTCCTTTTGAAATTATTACACCAATGGCGAGATATACTGGGTAATGTCAATGAAGCAAATGTATTGATTAAATTCGATCAATTTTCTTCTCTATTTTCCTTAATATGCACAAAAAGATTGATGTAGCAGGACAATAAAGAATCGGAAGTTTGTCAGTCACGTGCTAATGTTTTCGATTTTCAGTTGCTAAGGTAACCCCACGTATAGCAATGTATTGTGCTTGTCATGGAAAACGTTTTTTGCTCGATTTACGTAATGTTTCTGAGATCGTACAGCAATCTAGTGTTTAGCATATATTTATTTAAGTCGCTATGCTAACCAACCTGCCACCAGCTGATTTTGGTTGATAAACTGAAGTGATAAAACATTACATGCCAAAGAAAAACTCTCATTTTAAAATTTGTCTCATGAGATCTAAACCATCAATTTAATTTAAAGCAGTTAATCACTGTTCATCATCCAGGGAAAACCGAGGATGCGTGAAGACCCTCCTTTGGGGGAATATGGGGACGTCATTAAAAAAGCACGAACAAAAGGTTTAATTCATTTTGTAGACGCTCATTAGACTTTCACAGAATACGCGCAATCGCTTTGCAAACGCTAGTTTTACCATGTTTGTGTGACACATATGTAGATATGTAGGCCTTAAACAACGAACGTATGGGCCGTCATAACAATATGCATATTCATCAAAGGTTAGGTTGATTTTACCAAACTTGGCAATGACGTTGAAGCTTTGTTGGAAGTTGGTCACAAGATGTTTAACGATGTAACATATGCGTTTGGCGTTGAAAAACAACATCACATCACATCATCATGTAGAAATATAGAAACTAATGATTACACTATTTTAAATACTACCTCAATACTGCAGTCTGATGACTCACTGCTACATATCTATGACTCACTACGACATTTCAATAGCTCTCACATACATATCAATAATTAACAAATGTATATCAAGGACTCATTACTGCATATCTAGGACTCACTACTACAATCAATGATTCATTGCTACATATATATGACTCACTACGACATACCAATGGCTCACACATACATGTCAATAATTAACCAGTACATATCAAGAACTCAGTACTGCATATCTAGGTCCCATTACTACATACCGAGGATTTACTGCTACATAACTATGGCTCACTACGATTACATCAATTGCTCAAACATACATATCGATAATTAACTAGTTGACTAGGACAAAATGATGCACATCTAGGACCTACAACTGCCCATTACGGATGTATTGCTACATAGCTATGACTCACTACATATCAATGGTTAATACATATCAAGACTAGTAGTACATACCAGTAGTATATACCAACGATTTACCGCGACATGTCTAGGACACTACTACACACCAAGCCTGACAACTACATATCAAGGACTCGATACCACATATCAAAGATTCACTACTAGATACCACGGACTCACCACTGTATATCAATGCCCCACTACTATATATAAGGGGCTCACTTCTACATATAAAAACTCACTTCTAATTTTCTAGCACTCACTACTACATACCAAAGATTCACTGCTACTCCATATCAATGACTCGTCACTTCATATGAGGTTTCACTATACTACATCACGCTACTATATACTTGGGACACAATACTACATATGAAGCACTCACTTCTACATATCATGAACTCACTATATATACTAACTGTTATAGGTATTGTACACACTATATATGAATGACTCACTATAAGACTCACAACAATTAAACACGCATCTGTATAACATGATTAAGAACTTATTTGAATTATTGAATTGTTAGTTATAAAATATTTGACACACACTTGTCTAGTTATAATTCTTTTGAATAAATCCTTAAAAATATGTCGCCTAAAAGCGACCTAGTTTCATGTGCTTTTTGCACAATGATAACATTACGCCTCGGTAACTTTAGCATGGTCCTAGGATATGAATATCGGTGTTAGTAAATGATAATCTGATACGTTGCCTAACAGTAACCCAGTTTCGCAATAAGATTGTGTACTATATTATATGGTTACTAGCTGTGAAGTGTGAATACCATGCAACAAAACAAACAGATAAATAATCTAGCCTACTAACTTTCAGTACAAACAGTCAATGTGTGTGGTAATTATTTAAACTCATGGTGTATTAACTGATAGGGGATTCGTAAATTATTTTTAAATTTGGGTTTTGTGGGTTGTTGGTGCATTCTTTCCGACCTTGTCAACGGAATTGAACATACCAAATAAAGGTCTTAAAATTGGGAGATAGGAATAAATAGGGATATCCCGGTTGTATCCCCACTCACAAAAAACAGAACAAATGCAATACATTCATTCCATGCATAAGATCATATAAATAATTGTACAATCTAGCCTACGAAAAGGTGACGTTGGTATCTTTGGACATACCGTATTTCTTGATTCTCAGAGGCAGTGTCGTGGGTTTCTTAGTTGTTTTAAGATTTGAATGATGATAGCAGGGCACAATCTGAGGGGTTGATGGCTATATATATAGACCCTGATCGAGAGCATCGTGCTTACCGTTACGGCACGCAGTTACACTACAAATTTAGCCCTTGTCAGGGATAGTTAGGCTTCTATTAGGCAAATCCAGCAGCCACTCTTGTTTATTCATCCAAAGAAGGCACGCTACAGTTATTATATTATACATTACAAATTAAATGTTGGACTCGAACTCGGATTGTCTGGACTCGGACTCGAGTAATATTTCTCATAACCGTATTCTATGAGTCCACCTGGGTCGCAAATACCATACTTGTGGCACCTGTGGGCTTATTGTCTTGGTTTAAACTAGATGACTACGTTATATTAGTCGCTCTTCGAATATTAATTTATACCTGGATGCACCATTTTCGATCGCGATAAACCCAGACAAACAAACATTATCACAATCAATTTCACTATGAAGATGCACTTATAACCCATATATTTAACCCCAATTTGGGATTGTCCCTAAATTGGTCATGGTGGTTATGCCATTCACAATTCACATTATCATCAGTGGAAGATCCAGGATTTCGAAATAGAGGATCGCACATTATTATTTTGTGGAGGTCTCCCTCTTTGTGAAGTTGTATTTGTTTGTATAATTAGAATAGTGTTTAGGTGTTATCCTCTGCTTCCTTTGAAGTAACGTTACGTCCAAGAATTTCCCATTTTTTCATGAAATCGGCGATAAAGAAGATTAGTCCTCCGCCAGTTATTGGTTATCTGACTTTGTAAAGCGGCGCTAAGAGGCAATCACAAGGGACCACGACGTCGTAGCATTACACTGAGTTTCCCCTGTAGACACATATGTCCCGACACCCGTCTTCTCCCTACTTGACAAAGAGACAGCCTACATTGCCTGTAGGGAAATCGTTTGCCTAAATAATCCACATGTCGTCTTTATTTATCCTCTAAGCAAAACGTGCCAGCCCTAATGTGCAGTAACTGGCCTACTTCTCAGCGGAGTCTCGTTACATCGCGTCTCAAAGCTGTAGATCACTGGTATTTACTTTTAATATTCAAGTAGTTTCAAATTCTTTGTTGGTTTTAAATCACAATAATTTCTGTTCCGTGTAGGCCTATATATACATGTATATAATATGTTTCCTTGGGGTATTTAACCGTGTTTCTTTATCTTGTAATTTTAAATGCCATTTTCTGACGTAGGTAAATGATATTGATATGTATTTCCTTGCTGTGAATCGCTGTTTATCTTTTATCAAATCCGTATCACGTCCAGAAATTAAGTTTTAGTTTAAATATGTCATTTATATTGAATTATGAGTCTCATAAGTTCAGTGTCCTTATGTCATTAATGACATAAATGATTAAATGAATAATAGATAGCAACCCGTCGGGTCAATATCCTAGAGAGTCAAAATGCATGATGCTTATTTGATTTTTTAAGTAAAGAAAGTGAACAAGCAGAATTGTGCTAATCTCGTTATTCAGAATACAAAGTTACTATTGCTGATCACATGTACGCCAAACGTATACCAGATAAAACAAAAATAAAGGAAATGTGATATATCCTCAAAATGATGGTCGAAAGAGTTGACGAATTTCCAGAAATTAGGTACAATATCTGTTCGATCCTCGTATAATGGCGGTATTTAACGATCAGCCGGGTTACAGTTTTTTTTTCTCTCTTTTATTTAATGGATGAACCCACTGGTCCACCCTATCTGGTTATATACAAATTAAAATACAATAATGCTCTACCACTGAGTTATAATCCCCGCTATTAAAAAATGTATCAGTCGGCGTTGGTCAGTTCTTCGGTATGTCCAGAAATCCTTCTATTTATACACGAGAATCCTCCTGAACTCGTATAAGTTCGGAGCACCATATCGCCGAGAAAAGAATGTCCGTTAGTATGCATGCACTAAAAGCAAGGGGGACACCCGGATTTGAACCAAAGACCTCTCGATCTGCAGTCGAATGCTCGACCACATTTTTATATTTTTTGTAATATTTTTTCCCTTTATTTAATGGATAAACCTAGAAAAGTATGCATGCACTAAAAGCAAAGGGGACACCCGGATTTGAACCTGCAGGGATCTCTCGATTGCAGTCGAATTCTCTTCCACTGACCTATATCCCCGCTATTAAAAGATATGTCCGCCGGCGTTGGTAAGTTTTGCGGCATGTCCAGAATTCCTTCATTTTATACACGAGAATCCTCCTGCACT